>JASANF010003322.1:0-17324 GCA_030248245.1 Trissonchulus sp. WLG1_4 | reverse complement strand
TTAAGTGAAATCAAGACAGACACCAGGTAAGTATTTTTGCAAAGTTTGCTGAATCTCAGACATTTTAGCAAATTTTATGACTGCATCAAAGTTGAAATTTTGAAAAATTAGACTAACCATTTTTGTCAAATTTTAGTTACTTGTGACAAATTTTTAATTACTTAAATTTTATCGAAAGTGACGTTTTAAAAAGCCTATCATATTGATGCAAATCATTGAAAATTACAATTCAAGAAGTTTGGCACCTCTATATACATATGTTCTAATAGTGTGCAAAGTTTCATCCGAATCGGTTTTCGCAGCTGACAGTAATTTTGAAAATATAAACCCTATAGCCCCATTTCAGAAACCTGAAGTTTGCCTACACATACGTATTTTCCCAAAAATAGAGCTAATTTTTCCGTAATAGAGCTAACCTAAAATCCGTTGAGAAAAGTTTCAGAAGCCAAAAAGTAGCTAGCGAAAAATTGGTTTAAAAAATAGTGTATTTTTGTCAATGTTGCTCAACACAATTTGAACACTTTTGAAAGGTTTGCATACACATACGAGTTTGTAAAAAGTTGCAGCTAGAAATTCGCTGCATAAAACTGTTTTAAAAAGTAGCCATAAAGAATTTTTTGGTATATCGATTTAAAGATTTTTACCCATTTTAAAATTGGTTGAAATTTCAAGTTAAACAAAAATTGACGTCATGTCAATGAAAGCTTGTTTACTTCTAAACAACTTTTTTTCAGTTAATCAGCTAAAACTTGACTGAAAAATGTTATAATCCAAATTCGGCTATTCAGAGCGCCACCTTAAGGGACTTTTTACTTTAACGTTTTCATCCGTTCTGACTTGACTGCGAGTGAGGACTTGAGAAACCTAGACTTGGTGATAAGTGGCGCTACGAAAACATTGTTTGACATAGAAACCGACCTTCGAGTTGTTATTTTTGTTGCGGTTCAACTATTTAACGGCCAGTTCGTTGTTTAAAATCAGCGTGGGCACGGTTATAAGATAAAACAGCAATGGATACGATTCAAACTGCTGATTCGATCTGACATCAAACTGGCCTGAATTGAACGACTATTAAGTAGTTTTGGTAGGGGTGCTACAACCTTAGTTTAAAGATGCGCTGATGGCTAAATGTGTTACTCAGATCTCATACAAGAACGCACAAACAGAAGTCATCTGCTAATTAAAAGAGAATAAATTGTACGTTAATTACGTCACACTTATCTACTACCAGAAATACCTAACCTACATTTAAAACTGCACTTTGGCATTAATTTATATTTTGGCGTTTGTAATTATTTTAACCTGCGCAACAGGCTTTGCCGTAGTATACGGCAGCGATTCAATTTAATCATCAGCAGGCAGTTCAATAATAATTGCATTTGCACCAAACTTTCACTTATTCATGGTATATGTTAGGTTTACCATTGACATAAATGTTTATCCCGGCAATGTGGTCAAAAAGACGACTAGTACACAAAAAGAATCAACTAGAACATTTGGAATATTCGACCTTACAAATCAAATTGCAGTTACAGTTGTTAATAGCTTTGCTGCACCATCCTTTTTTCTTTCTCAATAAGATTAAGGTCTGTAACTGTCTCTTCTATGTACATGAACTCTTGCTTAATGTATTAATGAAATCAACCGTAATCTGGTGAAATTCTAAACGTATTTACCGTTTAACTTTTTAAACTTGAAATTGTGCCGTTTAGTTTGGACGAACGAACATACGGCTGAAAAGCAAACGAGAATACGTTAAGTTGTCCGGACAACGTCAGTTGATTCAACTATTCAACTATGTTGGGATATTTATGTACATAAACATATAAACTTGGGATGTAGTGGCTAATACAATAGACCTCGACAGAAGTGACCCGTGTTCAATTTCATTTCTTTATTTTTAAATAAGAGTCCCCTTTTCTGTTCAATTGTACTCTTGGTTCAATACACGACGCTTGCTTTAATTGACAAGCAAAATACCGGTATAAAAACGGAACCAGTTAGGTATACGCGAAACAGCTAAAGTAAAGAATGTATTCAACAACTAGTGATGGTAAAACTTACAACAGCACAAAGCGAGTACAATAAACACAAAAACAAAATCAGTACAATGTGTGTCAAGGTGCAATGTATACAGGCATTACTAACGGTGCTTAAATTTAATACATCTTAAAAAATAAGTTTCTGACAAAAGCAAAAGATACTATGGAAAGAGCTAATATTATAATATAGGAAGAATCTCAGTTCGAATTAAAAAGGTTTACTCAAAGAAGTCTTGATTTTACAAAGACTTTCATTCTGTTGAATGTGCTTCAAAATGAGGTTTTGTTCACAGTCACACAAAAGCATAACATGTTCCTACATATATAATGTACGTTATATCCGAAGGTAAAAATATCCACTAAAGTTGAAATATAAAAAAAGAGTTAAAAACCACAGAAATGTTGTTTTTGTATTTGTTTTGTCTAGTCATGGCTAATTGTTTTCTTGAAAACTGAAACGCTAGTTGAGGCTAATTGGCGAATCATTATAAAAATTACAAAACATTGTGCGTGCTAAAAGGGACCTGAAAAATAATAAGCACAAAAAAATGGGTTTGAAATGTTATTATAAAGTCGCTCAAATATGAACGTTTACTGCTGGTTTCTCAACAACGTTTTGTGATAAAGTTTGTATTGGAAATTGCACACAAATCGGTCATCGAGAGGTACATAGCTCCAAATCGCCGAAAATGCAGTTGGCCGGTTGTTGGTCCAGATGACACAAATGTTTTTAGATGTTTTAACAACTCCAATAACTTTAATAAACATCAAACATTTGGTCTTATCTAAAATCGGATTTATCGGATGAGATTTAACTTCATTTCGTCCATAACGCAGCGTCAAGTGCACGTAATTAGCTGAAACTTGGCACACTTCTAGATAATCTACGTCAGACATGTAGGACAAAATTTCAGCCGGCTATTTTTATTTTCTGCTGTTTTAATTGCAAAAATGATTTAAATCTAATCCTTTAAATCCAATTTTGGATAAGGCCCATTGAATTGTTAATATTTGGTGTAAACTGTGGTAAAACAGACATGTAGCAAAACTTTATTTCTATGCACTACCTATAGTGACATCTAACATAATTGTACATATAAGGCGCTAATAAACGCACGCACAATTAAGGTGTATCATAACCACAGTGTGCTAATGAATAATGTCACTACTAGTGCAAAAGACACGCTAATATGTTGACAAAATACCCAAGAAAAGGCGGTTGCGTGATTTTATTCTAGGTAATGAAAGTAAACGAGAGACTCAGCAAATGTAGGTGTTGAGTTTGCATGACTCTGTCATCTCTGAAAACCTGCCAGATGTTTATTTGTTTATGATTTTGACGAAGTTGGTTTGATATTAATAATAAAATTGTTTAATTTGACACATTTACTCATGATCTGAACAGTAGGATTAATTTAGCCTGTCGTAAGACATAAACAGCTTGACTGCAAATGCAAATGTAATAAGTAGCCCCCAAAAGGTGCAAGGTTCCTCCTCAGAGCTTTCTAGTCATATTTAAAAGAATTTAGTTTTTTCCTGTTGCGCCACAGCGGATATTAATAGTTCCGTCTTTAGAAGATACAAAAATTAGCAATTTAATTAAAGCTTTCCTATGTGTTTAGCTAAAGTCTGACAAAAAATCGTTGCACCACTTGGGAAAACCAAACATGTGATTTCGTTACAAAAAAAATAAATTTTGACTATCAAGAGTAGTCGCAGAAGTCATGCCACTAAAACACGGAAGTGGCGCATTCTATCCAATTCTAAATTGGATTTAACGGATTAGTTTTAAGTTAATTTTGCTAATGACACAGCACAAAATGAAGATAGCCGGCTGAAGTTTAGTCCTACACGGCTCACACACATTATTACTGTATGCGCCAACTTAGTAAATTACGTTTAACTGACGCTGCGTTATTGACAAAATAAAGTTAGATCTAATCCGATAAATCTAAATTTGGATACGACCCTTAGTAAAACTTTAGTGCACTTTGGCTCAATTGGGTTGGATTCACAGAAGGTCAACACTCAACGCTAAGTTAAACACTTGATCCCATGAAATACACACAGAATTTCTGATTACGATGTTCCGCTTTATTTAAAAAAATGTTTTAGATCGAGTGCAAAGCTAAGCAGCTTTTATTGAACATGACCATTGTGTTTAACAAACAGTGGGGGATTGTCTTGTGGTGGTGTGGTTATTTTAGCTAATATTTGTGTCTCCCCATTCCATATTTTCTTTACAATAAAACACAATTATTTCTGTCATTTTGTGTGTTGTTTTGTAATTTTGGAATTGTCTTGAGAGTTGTCTAAATACTCTCTCGGCCGACTCTGAATTGTCTGGCTCGAACCTGAAAAGCGGGTGTTTCAACTAATTAGGGAAACATATTTGTAGGCGTATAGCATATATACAGGTGGTAAGGTACCATGATATTACATTTTGGGCTTAAGAAATGCATTAATTTTTAACAAAGACTGAAAAGTTTTTTAATTAAACTCTAATGACTTTACGCCTTTGAAACTTGATTAAAATTAGGCTAGAGCCCGGTTTCATAAAAGATAATTGTGATTTATTGGTAAGACTGGCGTAAGCTAGAACATGAGTTATAACTGCGTTTACGTAACGTTTCTGTTGAAAACTTTCACGTCATATCGCCATTATGCTTGATAATATGTGGGTGAAAGTATGTTACGTTTTCTTGGTGCAATTAAAAATAGAAATCTGCCACTCGCTAATTTTCCGGGTCGGGCCCGGGCCGGGCCGAGTAGCGCTAAAATTTCTCTAGAGTTTCCGCAGCAGATATAAAGTAACCAGAAACAGTTCTGGTTCGAAACTTTTTCATACCGAAAAGTTTACTTTAATGTCAAAACTTTGTGATCATTTAAATAAAGTTTCCAAATCCAAATTTTACCAAATTCATGCTATTTTTTGTGCGTCCACGAAATAAGGACATCGCTTGATAAGAAAGTTATCCATACGCAAAATCGAAACCACAAAAGACTTGATGAATCAAGCATTGGAAAGTTCAGGCAAAATTTGGAATATCAAATAACAACAAATTCAAGTAGTCAAATGGCGCCGTAACGTCTTGGCTCAACCGGTTTTTGTTGCTTAACTTTAACTAAATCTTGTGTGAAAAATAATGCCTACATATTTGTTGGTATTATCAGTGAGTCAATTGTAAAAAAGTTGAAAAGACCGGGCTCTTTCTCTAGATTCTTTGGTACAATATAAAAAAAGTTTCTCTCTCAGTTGAAGAGAGCCAAATTATTCAGGCTATCATGTGTTATAAATGAGAATTAGGGCCTATGAGACTCGGGGGCTGTGGTGTAGTGGTTAGCATGCCTGACTTCGAAGCAGGCGGCCCGGGTTCGATTCCCGGCGCCCCCATTTCTTTCATTCTTTCTAAATTGGGGCATCCTCTTTCTATTCAACACATGAGCCGTGACTATCTTGTGCTTGTATCTTTTCAGCTGATACTGCAATGTTGTATCGGGGGAGTGGGGCGAGAGGGGGTATGTGTAGTAGCGTGTATAGCGCAAATAGCGGGGATGGGGGTGGGGGGCGCTTTTAAGCTGGACACAATAATAGCGCAAATAGCGCCTAGGGGTCCTGTGCACGCTTACACGCGACATTTACCTGATAAAGAGACGTGGTCCGCTTATTTCAAAAAATTGCAGTTATTTTTGGTGGCTAAGGACATTGCGGAGCCAATCAGAAAAGCAAACCGCAATATTATTGACTAAAGCTATATGCCAGAGCGTTTATGCTTTTGTAAAGCGACTGTGTTGTCCAGTTCTACCTACTAAGAAAACTTTAAGGAGTTTTGAAAACACATTTTGAACCAAAGCGGAGTCTGAATGCTGAAAGTTTTAAATTCAACAAAAGACTGCAAAAAATATGTGGAATCTATCCTACTGAATTTGTCACTAGTCTACGAGACTTGGCCAAATTTTGCACTTTTGGTGAACAATGCGGGACAGTTGTCTGCGGGTTGCTGAATCAGCAAATTCAGCAGCGCTTACTTGCAAAAAAGATGTCCTATTGCAACGGGCCATCAATATTGCTTACAGTAATGAAACGGCTGAAACTGAAATGAAAAAAATCGCTCTGAATTGAACGCAAACAGCACTTTAATATACAATGCGGAGTCTAAGCGAACCTGCTTTAGTTGCGCCAAGAGTGTTGACCTGGAACATGAGTGCCGTTACAGAAATGAACTTTGCCGGAAGAAACAAAGTCTGTCACCTTGCTGTCGCTTGCAAGAGTGGCTATGGTGAACGGTGGGCATTACGGGATAGAATAGCAAACAAGAAAAAGTAACGAAAGGCATCTGCTCGCTTTGTGGACGACAAAGAATGTGCAAATGAAACATTGTCCGAAAACACTAGTAGCGATGAACGAGGGTTGGTGTTCTATATCTGTACTGTATCTGAACCAGCTAAAATGCCATAACGTTTCAATGTTTATAAATAACGGGTCTACTAGGCTTCAAGTTGATGCGGAGGCAGGCATGACAATTTTGACCGAATAAATTTATAAAAAATGCGGTAATCATATTCCTTTAAGGGGGTAGTGTCGCGAAAGCAGTTTTGCTCATAGGCTGTGAAAATAGAACTTTTTGTTTTGAAGTAGTACATGCAATGAGAAGCTAGTCCAAAGCTGTATGGTATCAAATAATTACTGCCAGACATCACATTATCAATATTATCTTGGATCAATCGTCATTAGTAAGCCAGACATCACACAATAGGGACATAAAAGTTTGAAAAATCTAGCCAGATATCAGATTGGCCAGCTTGTGAAGTACACATCATGTGTGGACGCACAATTTTTTGCGACAAATAAGAAAAAAGAAAATTGAAGGTTCGTTTCTCTTCTGATTTGAAAATAAGCGTCTAGATTTTCCACAATTTATCATTATTGCTGTTACTATTTTACAGTTTAAGTACACCTTCACAGTTCAAACTAGTATTACTCCACAGCCGCTACAGTAATCTGCACTAAATTTTGTGTGCATAAACTACAACATATGTGCTATTAGTCTGTGCAAAAAAACTAAACAGAAAAATTGATAAATGTGACTAAAAAATGGAATGTGAATAGGTTTTTTTTTCGTCATTTTTCCGACTTTGAGACATTATTGTAAACTATATGCTGCATCAATTTTGCTGAAACTTGGCAAAATAATTTGCCTTTTGGTAAATTTTTAAAATATAGAAAGAACAATTTCTAATATTTTACTGAACCAGTTTTACAGTCGCGCAAAATCGACTGCTTTCGCGACACTACCCCCTTAAATGAATCTAATGTTAAGCTACACGGTTATGGCGGTGAAAAAGTTATACACTGGAAAAATGCATGGTGAAAGTCAACCATATCGGCGACTCTAAAAGTTTGCCAACTATTGTAGCACGTGTCAAGGACCCATGTTTGTTGGGACCAAATTGGATGGATAAAATCAAACTAAACTGGCAAGCTATTTTTAGTCACAAAACTGTAAACCAGGATACTGTTTTATACTGCTTCAAAAAACAGTTAGGCTATGTCCAGAAGTGCAACAGTTAGTTGACAAAATTTAGAACTTGTTTGGGAAAAATTTAGGCACGTTAACGAGACCTCCTCCTCAATCCAATTGACACCTGACGCTGACGCTGTTCCAAAATTTTTCAAACTGCGAGAAGTGCCGAATGCGACCAAAGGTTGATAGTGAACTGGAACGACTAACTAGTGAAAGTATTATTGAGCCGGTTGAGTTTTTTAATTGGGCATCACCATCAGCAGTAGTCTCAGTAGTAAAACCAAATGGATATATTTGGCTTTGTGGTGACTATAAAATTACTATCAATTCTGAAACAATTGTTGATCGGTACCCATTACCTCGAATTGAAGACCTGGTAAACAACTCACTAGCCCGTTTCAATAAACTCACAGGCCCACAGGCACAAATTTGTTGGCCACAGGTGCCTGTGAATTCCGTTTCAATCAGCATAAAATCCTGCCTGTCACAGGCCACAGGCACAAGTCATAAATTCACTGCTGACGCACACAATTTGACTGCATGCTTGGCTTGCCAGCAAACGCACATTGGGACGCTACGGAATAACAGCTTGACTGTTATATGCATGTTATATGAATTGAAATGTTCCTGTGGCCTGTGGCCTGTGAGCTGTGGCCTGTGCCTGTGAGATATTGAAACAGAAATCACAGGCACAGGCTCAGAGGCCCACAAATTTGTGGGCCTGTGAGTTTATTGAAACGGGCTACGGTGGTACAAGTTTCACAAAACTAGATATGTCACAAGCGTATTTGCAAATGCCACTGGATAAGAAGAGTCAAGTTAACTTGAATCAGCACACAAGGCGATTTTAAAGTCAAGCGTCTACCTTTCTAGTGTAACATTCCCACCTGGAATTTTCCAACGCCTAATCTTCAGCATGTTGAGCCATTTTGACAATGTCACGGTGCTTTTGGACTATTGCGATAACTAGTAAAACCAAATCAGATCATGTGGCAACCCTGCATAAAGTGTTTCAAATTTTACGTAATTATAACGCCAAGCTAATGGCGAGCGCGTGGGCATCTGGTCGCCCAACTACTACGAGTGGACGCTCGTGCAAATGGCCTCTGCCTTGGCTGGACTCATTCTGGCAAACCTACCCTAGGCTAGTTTTAAGGCGGAACAGCTGGCTTGTGGTTTTGTCTAAATGTTGAAAAATATGTCTTCATGGCTGACAGCATTATCTGGGATAACTATGTATTTGGGACATTTATTGACAAAAAAAATTAAAAATTTGCCGAAAAAGACTGAGTGCATTCGAAACATGATGGATTCAGATAGTCACAGAACTCCGATCTTTGTTGAGACTCAATACTACGGCAAATTTCTACCCCATTTGTCTCAGAAAGCCGCCACTGAATCGTTTGCTCAAAAAACTTTTCCGTTTTTATTCGACAACTATTGCAAAAAGGCACTGGAAAAACTAAACACGGAGTTAGGAAGCCTTGCTGTCTTGTGCCAATTTGATCCAAATTTGCCTACTGTTGTATGTTGCATTGCATCACCAGATGGTCTGGGGGCCGCCATCGCTCATTGTTTTCCCGATAGCCAAGAAAGACCTATGGTATATGTTTCATGCTCCTTGAAACCATCTGAACGTAAGTACGCGTAGATTGAGAAAGAAAAAATTATTTTTGCTATAAAAAATTTCATACCTATCAGTATGAAAATTCTTTCACTATCTACAACAATCACAAACCTTTGATACCTACCGCTATTCTGGCCCAACAAGCATAGCAAGCGTTGTGGCAACAAGACTCCATGTTCTATTCATTTTATTCAAAACATTTATTTAAACATCATGTTTTGGACAGTGACTGTGACATAGTTTTTAATTTCCTGTACAAATGCAGTATATAATTATAGTAGCGTAAAAATTAGTAATAAACTGTCAAGTGTCGAGCCAATACAAACTTATAGCTAACTGTGGGCTTCAATGAGTGATATTAAGCTGAAGCAAATCAGCAACTTCTGTCATTCAATGATATTAGCCTTAAAATAGGTTGTCGTTTCGAACACTTTTTCCGTTTCGTCCAAATCTATACTGAACGATAACGCTGAGCTTCCGGTCAGCCAATATGTGCGCACCAAGCCTTTGCCCTGAAACAAAAAAAAACGATTGAAAATAAAAATAATAAAATAAAATACTAAAATAAAAAAATTTATTAAAACTTACTAAAATTGTAAATAAAATTCTAAAAACATGATTCATGCTCGTTAAGCTGATTACAACATGACAGTCAACACAATGTTGAAAAGAGAATGAGAAATATATTTAATAAAAAACAATAAATATGAATAAATATAATATAAATAAATATAAACAATAGCGACATAAGGATATCTTAAAATGTTTAACAATGGCATGGTGTTTCCAACAAAATGTTCTACGCCAAGTGGATACTAAATTTCACAACAATCGTGAATAATCGTGTAGAAATTGTAACCAGCAACTGACAAAATTTTAATTTTAACAATTTTATCAGATGTTTCATACTAAATTTTACACTAACTACATACTAAATTTTTACCATTGATGTACAACTGTAACGTTAGTAAATTTTACAGCTGTTATAATTTATTTCGGTGTGGGTGCAGATTATTATTTTTTATAAAGTCATGTTGCTAGCTTGGCAATGAGGACAAAGGTAAAAGGAATAGAATAAATTTCGATTAGCTGCTAGGAAGAATTGGCAACATTACTTTCCTGTTTGCATACAAACTAACGTTGACCTCAATTTTGTTCATGCTGAAAATTCACTTATTTGTGCTATAATGTTTTTTCCTTAAAATGCTGAAAAAAATGAACCCAGAGTAAGACAGAACTTATTACCGCTGTAACTTCGCCGCAATTTTAAGCATTTGTTACACAACCATTTTCAATACAATAAACTTTTCGAAAATTACTTTCAAATCAGTGAGACCACGTTCCTCTACTGTAAATTCATTGAAGGAAGCAAGTTCGTTTTTGGTAGACTGGCTGATGTGAATACGACCCGCTAAAACATAAGAAATAATCAAATCATTATTAGTTCATGTCAAATTGGAATATAATTAAAATAGTAATATTGAAAACGCTGTTGTGGCGAATAACACTGTTGTGCGGTTAGTGTTTCACCATTAGGTGTAATTAGAAAATTTAATTTCAAATTAAAAATCGGTAACGATCGAAAATCGGATCCATCTTATTTTACTTACTCACTTAACTTAGTCAAAACGTATTATTTAAATTAAAAAAATTACTTTTTTTCAAGTTTAAATTTAATTTTTAAAATAAATGTGCAATCAAAAATCGACTTGTCTCTATTTTTACTTAGTAACACAACTTAAAAGTTTTCGAAAATTTAATGACTATAACAAAGTATTTTTTGTAAAACTTTTCATGATGACATTATTTCATGATACTATGATACAATGTAAACAAGTTAACCACAATCATACTGTAATTGTAATTTGCTTTTGCTTTAGTTTTTTATTGCTTTTACTTTTATCTTACCTTTATAAAAATAATGTCATCTAGTTTTTAGAGACTTATGTTGGAACCTTTTTAAAGTGTAACTCAATTCCTAACTAAGCCCGGTTCAAATACTTGTCAAGCACAAATTGACAAGACATGGATAAGTTTTAATCGGCTGGTGTGAAAAATTTGAGCAATCATTTGGGCTATTTATTTTTTTCTACAAACTGAATTTTACCCCAAATCTGTTCGCACAGAACCTTCACGCTTTCCGACATTTTTTTATAAATATTTTTTTGAATATGAAGTATGAACCGGGCTTCAATTGAAAAAAGTTGAAATAATGAAACTTACGGTAGCTGGTAGACTCCATTCTGGAAGCAGTGTTAACAGTATCGCCAAAAAGACAATATCGCGGCATCTTTTCCCCGACAACCCCAGCTGCACAGGGACCTAAAATATTTTTTAAATCAACAGCTGAACACTGTTAAAAAATATAGGTTTTTTTAAACTGTTGAAGTTAAACAGGTTAAGCGAGTTTTTATTTAGTGACAACAGTAAGCAACCATAGGCTTAGAAAATGTTTTATGGGCTTGGTTTTGCATTAGTCAATGTATTTTCTTCTGCAGCAAACTATAAGCTAACCAAGCTATAATTACACATACACAAGTGACACAACTTAAAATAGTAAACTTAATAGTTACAAAAAGAGTGCTGGTTGGAAAACATTCGCCTGAAGTTCGCTGTCTTCAAACAGCTCTAGTTAACCCTTTCAAATTTTTCAAAATTGCACTAAGTCCAAGCTTTGGCTGGGATTTGATCCGCTGCCACAGACTGGGCATGCTTCCCAGTGACAACTTTGTGGCAGTACTGTCACGCCAGACCACTCAGCCACCAGCTCCCTTCACTCGGATACCTAACGTATCCTCATGAAGGATATGATTTTGTGAAACATCAGGCCGACAGATTTCACTAGTAGCAGATAGTGCTAATTGTTACTTAGAAGCGACATTATGAATGAAAGGGTTAAAAACTCTATGTAAAGCTTGTACCAACCAACCCGTGTGAAGTCCTGTTCTAATAAGAAGACGCTGATTGTTCATGTGAGGGATGTAAAACTTGGTCATGAGAGATGCAAGCTTCAGCGCCACTGTAGCTATTTCATATGCATGCTTATTCCCGTTGCTGAAATCAGGATTAGCTATTTATAGTATTAAATGGTACATAACACATACAATTATCCATTTTAATACGGTACGTTCAGCAACATAAAACTGTTAAATTATAAATAGTAATAACTCAATAACATAAAACTAGGTAATTAAATAAATAAATACATATACACTGTTGTAAGTTGAGTAAAAGTAAATTTTATGAAAATAAGTTAATACAGTTCCACTAATACCAATACTTTCACTTCTCATATGCAGTATCTGTTTTGTTCTCTCATAAAATATGAAATACTTTAGCGGTAAAGGAATATAATGTAGCCTTTCAATTCGACAGACCTTTTGGGTAAACCACTAGCGATCATATAAGCATCACCAATAGTCTCGACCTTGTAGACATCGTATGCATCTAGGGTTCTGTCAAATTTGGAGTATAGCTCGTTCAACAGTTGAACAATCTGAAACAAAAGTTTGTTTGAACTTATTCTGGACAGTTACAAACTTGGTCTACATTTCGCTAAGCAAGCTTTAGCGAAAATAATGGCTGAAATTCTTAGATTTTACTTCGTCTAACATTTTATAGTGTTTTGAACAATTCATATAAATATTTTGTCCGTTTGATACTTGTGCAGATTAGCCCTATTTCAAGTTTTACAACGTTTTCAGCTGTGCACACAACGGTTGGCGTTGCCTTTGCATTTGCATGGTGTTGCAACCCAAGTGTACAACGCAAAAATTACCCAGACCCCTATACGTTTCAAGTCAGTTTACTTCTTAAGTATAAATTTTGGTTCATACATAACGCACTTTTTACTTATTTCTTTCTACTTTGGCCGTAAAGTGAAAGTATAAATGCGTTCTGCTTAGTACGTTTTACTTTAGCATTCTAGTTAATCGAAACGATCTAACATAAGCTCCACTTATTGAGTCTTAAGTCTCATTCTTCGTTGAAAGTAGCAAACACTAACCTGCAATGGTGAACTTTTTGACGACAAAGTAGTGAAGCCAACAATATCGCTGAAGTAGATCGTAACAGCGCTGTAATAAGCAGGCGCTGTAGGTCTGCCCGCTTTCAAATCATTCACAACAGAGTTCGGCAACATCTGTCGTAGTAATGTTTCAACTTTTGATTGTTCTTTTTTCAACTCCACTGATCGCTGTTGCAGTTTGGTCATGGTGGATCTAATTTTACAAGCCAATCTGTGACGACTAATATTGTAAAATATCGTTAGCGGAAAGCACAGCGCTATCACCGCTATAGCGCAGATTACAGTAGCAATGACGTTGCGACGTTTTGAGCCAATTTTAGATGCCAAATTAGTTTGCAACTGCACGGATATTTTGTTTTTTACGATGCCCAAAAGTTCCATAAATTGAGTCATATTATTAAACCAGGTTAGCGCTATCTCGTTGCTACCGTTTATCTGGGCGTTGCGGAGGTTTTTGATGAAAGCCAATGCTTTCGTGATTTCTACCAACAACTGGGGGTCCCGGGCCATTTGAGTGTTATATTCTGAGACAGTTACTTCGGACATCATATTGGCTAGCAACAGCGTGTCGCGAAAAGAGCCATAGACTTCTAAACATACCAGTAAAAACAGTTATATTTATATGTTGGTAGTCTTAACAAAAAAAGTTGCAGAATAAAAAAGTTTCGAAAAATGTTTTGAAAAATTCAAGAATGATAAAAAAATTTATAGTTTAACTACATGCAGCTAGAATAAAACTAAAAACAAACTAACTGAAAAACTAAATGTATATATGTGTGTCTAAAGAAACTAAAATTGAAAATTGCAAAGTTCACTAAATAATCAATATTATGTGCATGAAGAAACAAACAGTCAAAACGCAATCGAAAAGCCATATAGTTTTTGCAGAAGAATAGAATTATTCTTTATATAGGTAATGTCGCAGAATGTATTTATTTATTTTGCGTAGTTGCAGCATAAACAATTAACAAGAAACTAACGCCAAAATTTTATGTCTAAATCTCCCTTGAATGCCCCTTCAGCAAAATAGCTTCCTCCTAGAGCTCGAGTTATTCCTGAAATTAAACATCATTCGTTAAATTAAGTCTTCAGTTTAAACTTGAGTTAAAGAAAACTAATTCATTATTTGTCAGCTATTTGTTTCAATCAGTATCGTTCTTATTAAAGGTTTCAAAGATTCTATATTATCTGTGAATATTAACTAGGGGGTTTCAAAATTCGCTACTCAATCTGAAAAAACTTTACAAGTTATACTGACCTGGTATATATATATATATAACATAAGTCTATCTGTGTCAATACAATATATGATTTTAGATTGTGTCAAACTGCGCTTAAGCTCCAAATCATTTCTTATCTTATCATTCATTATCTTATTATCATTATTATCATTCATTATCTTATTGTCTTATCATTTCTTCTAGCATACATAGATTTCATAAGAATGAGATTAAAAATATGTAATCTTATGGCCGATTCTAAAATGAATTTAACGAATTAGGTTTAAATTTAATTTGGCCATAAATCATGACATAATCAGTGAAATTATACATAACTTGCTGACCAAACTAAAAATATATATTCATGACACTAGTGAGCAAAATTTCTGTAAATTTACGTCAAACTTAAAAAATTATAATCTGATCCGTTGAATCCGTTTTGAAAACTGGCCGTTTTTTGTGCTAACCTAAGTTATCAATGGCATCAATAAGTAAATCATATGAATCGATGGCGCCCCAAAACTGTCCTTCTGACGATTCTCGCTTCAGCCGTACCATCAGTTCAAGGAAACGATCGTTTATAACGGTGTAAAAACTAAAAAAAAATAAATTTGTTATCTGTTTTAGCGTTTAGTGCGTCCAGAAGATATCAACAGCTTGTTGGCGCAAAATTTATCGAAATAATTTACATTATTGATTTTTTATCGATTATTTCATAATAATTTACATTATCTAACCTTCTATATCATTTTTAGCTGATACCAAAACATTATAAAATACAATTTTCTAAAAAAGCTTATTGTTGTTTTCGTTTCGCATTTCGACGAACTCACAGTCAAGTTATCTACATCTTGTGTTTTCTTTTAGTTTACTTTAGTGTTTTATTATTTCTGTTGGTGTGCTATTGAATAATAATGTGTTTTACACCTTGCTCACTTTAGTGCAATCTGTATAAACCAAAACTGTCTAGTACTCTTTATAAGCTCAAAAAGACAAATAATTTACGCTACAATCGCAAACCATAATCCCAGCTTACTCAATAGCATCCAGGCAGCTGGCATTATAGGTTATCACGCTGTGTCGAAATTCGTCCAAACTAAAACGGTTCGCATTATCTTCATTCATCATGACCATTTTAGTATTGGTTTGCTGGTAACGCACAATCAATTCATTTGTGACGGCTGTATCGTTGGACCTGGAACGAAAACGATGGCCCAAAATAGAAGCATCTCAGTCTCACTAAAGTTTTTAAACCGTCTAACCAGAAATTACGGAAAACAGGTGACGTGATCACTGCTGGCTTCTTGTTCATGCCTTCTATGTTTCTTTCAATATTAAAATCGCGTGTTTTTTTGTCTCGGCGTCCAGCACTTTTTGGTTACACTTTACTACTTTCATGAAACTGACTATATATTTCAATTTTTGTTTGCTAAGGAATATTTTGCGTAGCTTCATAAACAATACATAAGAATGGCGATACAAGTTAACGATTTATTAAATAACTATTTTCAATCTAATCTGTTTAATTTTGTTTATCAATGTTACCTCGGTCTCCGTTAGCACCAGTCAGCAATAAGTATTGACCAATACCAATAGGGGTCATACGGCAAGCATGATACAACATTTATAAAAAAAGTATTATGCCGGTTTTCATTATGTATAAATAATATATATTGAAAACAGTAAAACAAGTGAAAAGGTTATTTCGGAAATAAGGTTGTTTATTTTTTATCATAACAGTTATTCCAAGTTAATAGTTCATATTATTTCTTAACTAATTCTAAAAAAAACGTTTGATTGCTTTTTTGCCTAGCAAGCACAGCAGTAGGACAAACCTGCTCAAGTAAATGCAGCTCATGCCTCTCTCTTCTCGCACGGCTTGCAGCAATTCTGACACCCGTGCCGACTGTTCCAGATTCCGAGCTATTGCCAGCGAATCGGTGTAGTTTCGCACATCGTTGTTCACAGACATAGCACACAGGGTTATCAGCACAACTATTGGTAGCACGAGAGACAGTACAAGGCTTAGCGATTGCTTTTGAGTTGCTTTTTCATGCTTTTCCGGGTCAAAACCGGAGCCGTGAGATGACTCCCTGGGGGTGATGGGTGGCCCCGGGCTGTAGGCACTCCAGCGGTACTCCGTGTTTTCCTGAGATCCAATGGTGGTTGCTGCTGTGTTGCTGCAGTTACCTAGAAATAACTCACTTATTAGAATCAAAATTTGTTTATTTTTTCCTGGTATTTAATTATCAATAAGTTATCAAAACAATTTAACGCTTACTTGAATAATTAGCACCGAATATTTATAACAAAATCGCAGATTTATATGACCAACAGGTTGGATTACACAAACGTGGTTTTACTAAATCATTACTTTGCGAAAGTTTTGCATGAACTGCAAATAATTTTATTACGAAATATTGCCTGATTTGTTACGAATTTTGTAGATTTGCATAAACCGTGACATTAGCTTAGTTGACATTTTCAAAGCTGCAGCAAGAGTCCTTGTTCTATTGGATTTTCAACTGAGCTAAAACCCTAGTTTACGAAAATCGACGAAATCCAATTATGTGCAAATCAAACGTACGTATAACTATGGTTTAAAAAAACCACCTTTGTGAAATCCACCCATGAGGTTTCTGCTAAATTTTTTTCCTTATCGCTGCAGTATTTCACTCCTTGTGTTTTCAACCCAAGTATCGAGATGTTACATACATAACGATTATTTACTTACATATGCGCGTAATTGATTCAGCCTAGTCACAGTCAATAATAACCGTTATAAGTCAATATAGTATACTCAGTTAAATATTATATAAGAATAAGTCATCCTAATCAACTTCACATACTAGTATTAATAACTCCGGGCAACATTTTAAGCAA
>JASANF010003321.1:0-11987 GCA_030248245.1 Trissonchulus sp. WLG1_4 | reverse complement strand
CGGTCAAGGTTCGGCGGGGGGGGGGGGGAAATTATTTTTGCCCATAAATCGCTTCCTACTTCATCTTTTAATAAAAATATAGAACCCCCATCGTCAGCCAAGCCCCAATCTGATCTCTAGCCCCCAAAATAGCTGTCGCCCCTTTTAATGAAAATCTAGATTGAAATTATTGGTGTTAAAACCCTTAGGGGTGGAATAAGTCGGAAAAACGGCATTTTTTCGACTAATGATCCGGAGTCCCCCTATATCCCCCAAACCTAGGGGGGGTCAAAATTGAACGCTCTTTCGAATAGGCTAGGTTAGAAGTTTGTAGGATGTAAGCTTTAGCTGGAAATCAAACTTTGTCAAAAAATTAAACTTTACATGAAATTTTTTGCGCAAAATTGGATTTAGTTAAAAATACTGAATCAAATGAAAACCTGCTGTTACTATTGAAAGAGCAACTTCTAAGCTACTAAATGCTGAAAAAATTTTGCAAATCGGTTCAGGCTTTGAAAAGTTACAAAACTTTTTCTGAAGCTACCAGGATCAGGCTGATTGAAGCGTTACAGCGCACGTAAGGTTTAGTACGAATTCCGGGCTATAACCACAAAGTTTTTCAAAATATGAAGCTAGTTGGGGTTTTTTAGTGCGGTAAAGTTATTCCTGATGTTTCTTAGTAGGTTTTTTCTTAAATTTAGGCCTTAGGCTTAGGCTTAGTGCTTAGGCTGAGGCTTAGTGCTTAGGCTTAGGCTTAGTGCTTAGGCTGAGGCTTAGTGCTTAGGCTTAGGCTTAGGCTTAGGCTTAGTGCTTAGGCTTAGGCTGAGGCTTAGTGCTTAGGCTTAGGCTGAGGCTTAGTGCTTAGGCTCAGGCTTAGTATTTGGGTTAGGAAAGGCTTAGTCTTAGTTGCTTGCATCAAATAAAAGGATATTTGCTACTGTGGAATCATAAACAAAGCTGCGCTTTTGAACCGAAATTGGCTGTCAGCGCCAGCGTGATGCTGAGCAGCAGTGACGTTTTGAATTCGTATTTTATGGTATTCTTCATTATTAAAAATTGCTCCTTTTAACTAAAAATGCTATTTTGTGTCGGAAAATGTAGTTAATTTATTGTCTATGCAAAAAGAAACAATAACAATTGATATGTGAGCTCAGTTTAACGATGCATAGTTCGCCTATTAAGTAAGTTTAAAAAATTAACATTTTTGGTATAAATGAGCAGAATATTTTGGAAACAAAGCTGAATTAAATATATTATTATAAGTTACGTTATGATGATTAAACTTCAGACTGATATTACGACTGTATCGGTGAAAATTTTCGAAAATATTAGCCCCTGAATGTCAAAAAATAATGATTTTCGACAAATTTTGAATTTTTTCGAAAAGCAGTAAATCTACGTTTTTTTGCTTGGAAAGTGCTAAAAATGAACTCAGCGCGTCCGAAAACCTATAAAAACGTGTTTTTACATTGAAAAAATATGCGTTTGAATTTCCCCCCCCCCCGCCGAACCTGCACCGCCGCGGACTGCGTGTGCGTTTCATCCCCCCCTCCGTCGTCGACCATCAGTTCAGCCCCCCCTTCGCTAAGTCCTGGGTATGCTACTGAGCGTGCTCTCATGTATTTGTACGCACGCTGTGCGAGAAAAACTTCGAGTGCGCGGCACGAGTGTTGAATTGGAGACGTATCGGAGATTTTTTCCGGCGAACCCCGCAAAAACCAAAGGGGGGACCCTTGGTGAATTTTTCTTATGAGTAACTCATAATGAGTTGGCCAAAAGGGGGGGTTCAGACCCCCTGAACCCCCCCCTGGATACGCCCTTGTGTCGCATGATTACTGCTGGGGTCTCTTGCAGATCTATGCAAAAAATTAGCCGAAACGCTTGTGTCAATTCTTCACACAGTAGCTGACCGAAAATTGTCCTTGTCCCTGTCCCTGTGTCCTTAAGGTCAAGTATGAACCGGGCTTTACAAAACACTGAAAATGCAATTTTCAAGGGGTTATAGCTCAGGGGCCGTATTCTCAAATTTTCCTACAGGGAAAGCTAGAAAGAAAGAAAGAAAGAAAGAATTTATTAAGTGAATGAAAGTAAAAATTTATGCTAATTTTTTCTAAAATTGATGCAAAGTTAGGCTAACTTTACCCACGGCCACAGGTAAGGTGAAGATAAAGTTAATTACATATGTGGGTAAAGCAGGGTTGGCAGTCTCGGTAGAGCTAGAGCTTCTAACTAAAATTTGAGCTAGAATGGGTTGCTTGACTAATCTGAAAATGGAACCTTTCAAGCATATATATATAATTATGTTGAATAGTAAAATAGTGACCATAATTTGCCAAATAGTGCTAACCCATAGTTTGGGTTCTGAATTAATGTATTAAGTTAACCAACAGAAACCTTGTCTATCTACGGTGTGCTTTTCAGCGTTGCCAGTTGGCTTTCTCGTGGCTGTGAGCGCGCAAGCTGTATTCTCCGAGCTCCGCCTTGCTGCAGTCCGCTGGCCACCGCCACATGACCAACCCCTGCTCCTCCCACCTCGACCAACTCGTCATCTCACAAAGCTCTACTATTGCTGGTATGCTGGCGTAATGTTAGTAGCTATTCGCTGTATAGCAGGCGGGGAAAAAACCCGCATTTTCATATTTTGTCATGTAGCTCATAGACTATATATATATATATATATATATATATATATATATATACGTTTTCACGGGAAACCAAAAAATCTGTCGTAGGCCTAACCTTCTAAACGCTGCGGCCGGTTTCATTTCGCTATCTCTTACCGTTTTTTGGCGGGAAGCCAAAAACTTCCCGAGGAAAAAACCCATTTGGGGGAAAAAATCCCATGTGGGGGAAAAAACCCACCCCATAAGTGTGTTAGCGGTAGATTTTTAACGCTATGGCACGTATATATTAGGAGTAGTAGAGGCCCCTGATCCAAAACTATACGCAGATTTGCTATAGGGCCTGAGGGACACAAGTTTGAAAACTGCCCTTCGCAGCCCATTATAAAATTTTGAATTTTCAGATTTGAAAACAAAACACCTTAATTTCGCCTGAAAACGTTGAAATCAACTAAAATGTTGCGATAACGGTTCAAATGCATGCAAATTTGCACTTTATGGCTACTTTTTACGCCATCGACCCTCCGTGGGGACTGGGGGGTACCGTGAGTGGGTGTGACTGGTCGTGACGGGCATATTTTACTTTCAGTCGGTTATTTGGTGTTTAAACAAGAGAAATTAATAGGTTAAAATCAAAAACATACAAAAAACTGGCAATGCAGGCGGGGAAAAAAAACCCGCATTTTCATATTTCGTCATGTAGCTCATAGACTATACGTTTTCACGGGAAACCAAAAAAACTGTCGTAGGCCTAACCTTGCTCTAAACGCTGGGACCGGTTTCATTTCGCTATCTCTTACCGTTTTTTGGTGGGAAGCCAAAAACTTGCCGGGGAAAAAACCCATTTGGGGGAAAAAAAACCCATGTGGGGGAAAAAAACCCACCCCATAAATCACCCGAAAAGTGTGTTAGCGGTAGTTTTTCAACGCTATGGCACGTATTCGGAGTAGTAGAGGCCACTGATGCCAAAACTATACGCAGATTTGCTATGGGGCCTTAGGTACACAAGTTTGAAAACTGCCCTTCGCAGCCCATTATAAAATTTTGAATTTTCAGATTTGAAAACAAAACACCTTAATTTCGCTTGAAAACGTTGAAAACAACTAAAAAGTTGCGATAACGCTTCAAATGCACGCAAAATTTGCACTTTATGGCTACATTTTACGCCATCGACCCTCGGTGGGGGGTACCGTAAGTGGGTGTGACTGGTCGTGACAGCCATATTTTAATTTTATTCGGTTATTTGGTGTTTAAACAAGAGAAATTAACAGGTTATAATTAAAAACATACAAAAAACTGGCAATAGTAGCAGAGAATACTACTTGCAGCTGCAAAAGGACCTCAAAATGACAAAGTCCGATTGTTAGGCCCGTATTCCAGAATTCGATCGAGAAAGTGTCAGTTTGCGCATTTGTGCTAATAATAAACGTCTTTTTGCACTACCATGAGTCTTTTGGAGTAGCTACTAAGTTTTTCGACATCACCAGACCATTTTCAAAAAGTGGGTTTTTCCCCCACGTGGGTTTTTTTTTACCCCGTCTAATTTCGGTCATGTCCTCCCTCGTACAAAAGAAGGAAGGACGTGCCACTGCGGTCATGAATAGAGGAAGGGTAGTCCTCTGTAATGGTGTTTTTACGTTTGAGCTCGTATCTCTTAGTGCTGAGAAATGAGACTCCAAAATTCACCTCCCTTGGAGCCATGTCGGGTCAAAAATGGGGGTCCAATTTTTGACTCATAAAAAATACCAGCAAGACCCCTTTTGGATACCGCTTATATACGTTTGTCTACAAGGACTGTACTATACGCTGGCAAATTTTTAGACCTGTACCACGTACCCAAGTTCCGGACCTGGGGTGGGTTTTTTTCCCCCAAAAAATGGGGTGGGTTTTTTCCCCGCCTGCTATACTCTTGATTTGATGGCTGAAACGTGTTTTTTATTAACGAAGTCAATGTCACAATATCATGTTTGATTTTGTCTCAGTGTTCAACATTTTGTGGTCAGATCAGTGTTTTTTTTCAAAACGGCCGATGCTCAATTCGTGCTCATTTTTAAATTTTGATGCTCATCTTTAAGTTCGAATGCTACTTTCCGATTTTTTTGAAAGGTCTTATAATTCACTTAAGGTGGTAGTTACGTTTTCGACAGTTTTTATAACGTGCTATAACTTTTGATTGACTCAATGAATTTAATAGCTGTCTTTTTCACGTTAAAGAACTTGACTGAAACTACACTTATGCACATTTTCTAGCTTAAATCTGTAACAAGCTAGTCAGCAGACGCTGTCAAAGTAGTCAAATTTCGTGAATTTTTGCATTTTTCTTGTTTTGCTTGTAAAATTGACAGTGTAATTCCAACTAATTTCATTCTTTACACCAACATAGCCAATAACATGGTGAATTACAATGCTTAGTTTGGCGCATTTATATGATGCAGAAAACAAGTTACGGACCTTCAAATTTGAATTTTTTTCGAATTCTGAAAAATATACAAATTTTTGGATCTAATTATTTCACGCAATACGCTGAATTAAAACAAATAAAAAAATTGACACATCAGAAATTGTCTAAATAGGGTTTTTTTCCAAAATCGGCACTGTGTAAATGTTGTGTAAATTAAAAATTTGCTGTGTAAATTAAGGGTATGTTGTGTAAATTTTTAAAAGTGTGTATTTTAGCATTTTCTAGGTAAAAATTGACCGTTTTTTCCCGTGAAAAGTAGTATTTCGACTTTGAGACTCAAACTACATACAAAAATAAAAAATACGATATAATTGAAAATTTTGGCGCCTTTGTCAGTTCAAGTATCCGACACGCCAGGGCAAGCCCCCCTAAAATTTCGAAAAATCTAAAACAAGCCCTAACCCCCCGGCCGAGACCCCGTGTACATGCAAGGTTTACAGTTTACACAGATAGAGAGTTGTTCTATCAGTCAGATCCTGCTCATTATTTTTGAAATCCGGGTGTAAAACGTTTACAGTAGTTTGAAATAGGACAAGAAATCGCACTGACGGGCTCAGCATGGCTGATTTTTCACTGTCAACTTTCAAGTGCATGAAAACGAATGCTAAAATAAAAAAATCGTAAGCCGTTCAAGAGCTGAAACTGAAGATTTTTTGTTTGGGGGTCAAAAATTAGACTTAATATTGTTAGGACAAAGAGGTCACAGGCAGCAATCGCCACTTCGCGAATTTTTGTAATTTTTACAACCAAAATAGGCCGTTTCATCAGCTTTTGGGGGAAAATGGGGCTGTGTAAATCAGTGTGTATTTTTATTTTTTGCTGTGTAAATTAGGCGGCCGATGTGTAAATACACCCTATTTTACACAAAAAAACCCTGTGTCTAAAAAACATGTAAAGTATATAACGCATGAAAAGATTGCAACATCGAGACTTGAGATTAGTCCACGGAAGTACATTTTTACAGATTTCTGTAAATGAAATTGATGTAACGCAAAATTTAAGCAAATAAATTTTTTGAAATTTTAGTATAAAGTAGACACACATGTGTGACAATTTATCCCAAATTTTGAACAAAATCCTTTTAGTACTTGTCAAGTTTTGCGGACTTTTGTGTAATGTACTTTAGTTCAAAAAGAAATGTTACGTAAATGTGACGTAATCTCAAAAAGTGAAAAGCGGAAGGATAAGTTTTGGCATTTAAATGGAAGGTTTTTTACATGCCCGTAAGTCATTTTTTTCTTTTTTCAATAAACGGCCTTTTTGACTAGCTACTACTTTGGCTTAGCTAAACATAAAATTTACGAAAAAATGTGTAACTGGCTGAAAAATATTTTCTGTGAAAATTAGAAATGATAGTTTCAAGCTATTTTAGCAAGCATTTATCTCATAATAAATTATAGTTTCTTAAATTAATATGTGTGTGTACTATAAATTATTGATTGAAAATTAGTCGTAAGTTGTCAAGTGTTACTCCTGCAAAACTGTCGAAAACGTTACTACCACCTAAATTGCAATTTTATTTCGTTCAAAAGCAATGTTACTTTTTCGACAAGATCGCCATCAAAAATAAACATGCACACGCTTTAATGAGACAGAAATTCACTTTGCGGGGGTACGCAGGCCGCAGCCATTAGAACCCAGATTTCTATTTCAGACCTACTAAAATAGTGATTTCTTCGCTCCCCGCCAAGTGGACAGTGCAAAATCATTGACAAAATCTTATAAAAGATAAAGTGATCAATACGACCTTCCCTACTTGACAACATAAATGCAGCAATGTCTAGCTTAATTAGATCAATCTGGGACATACCGAAAAAGGTTTCGACTGACCTGAAAATTAAAGGGGCGGACCCTTGTGTAACAGGAGGAGCGAACGACCGGAGGTAAAATTTTGTCGAAGCCGGAGCCGGATATAAAATGCCGGAGCCGGAGCCGGAGGCAGTGTTTTTTACAAAAATTTCAATTAGTTATGTTGACAATTGTGAAAAAGTTTTCAATTTTTTTGAACACAACATTCTTTAATTTTAACTACTGACGTTTCTGAGTAATGAGTCTCGAAACCTCCGGGAAAAAACCCTATGCGGGAAAAAAACCGTAATGCGGGGAAAAAACCCGAAAAAAAAGAAAAAATTATATACATAAACTCTTTCAATTTTTTGCAAAATTTTGTCAAAAACAACTCGATCACGGAACGCATAAGCTCAAATATCGATCCGGTGATTTAATTCCGGGGTATTTAATTACATAATTATCATAATAGCTAATAAGTAATATGTAATGAATTACAAACATAAAATCTATATTAATGAAACAAAATTACAGAACCAAACTACGAACCCATCTAACTGCGGTGTTTGGAGTAACAGGCACTCTACGGGCTTCGGCAGTGATGAGGTTGCGTCTGTCAGGACTGTCGGAAACAGAGGGACAATCTTTGTTTTTTGGTGTTCTCACGAAAGTTAATCGCTCATAGTGTAGCTTTCGAACAACTTTCCTTGTTTTGCTAGGTTTTTTTGCAGTGCCAGTAGTTTTAGGGGATTTTTTGGTCCGCTTCTTTCGTGCAGGCATATAACCTTCTGACAGCAATCACTAAAAAATGCCATCACAGATTCGCATATAAATGATCCATTCAGCACGGCCTGTACATATATTTCGAAATCTAAAACAAACAACAGTAATGTAAAAAAAGGCAGCATCGGGTTTTGCCAGCGCATATAGTCAGATGGGGTAAAAAAATACAAAATATGAGTACAAGGTTTTTTGCTTTCCTCGATTAAGTTTCTCGGGCAAACTTTTTTCCAGCAATACCTCGCGGAGTTGCTCTACAAAACAACATATTAAACTTTTTCTCTGCATTACTAATTTTATATAAATCGAAAAATAAACGTATTTTTTACCCCCATTTTGGGGGAAAAAATACGGTCGCGGGGAAAAAAAATACGGGTCGATTCTGACCCATCCAAGAAACGCAGGCCAAAATGCTTCTACAGTTATGAAACTCAACTCAGACTTAACTAAATTTTTTAATTAAACTCGCACATAAAAGGAAAGGCCACTGAAATTGGAGTCCCAATAACATCACGACTACTTTTTACACTACACTCTTTTTTGAATTTTTTTTCAAAATTTTTTCCGTCTACGTATTCTTTCTTTGCGGTAAACTGAATCATTTAACGTAAAGATTGTACCGCGGACGCCGAAATTGGTGGCGACGCCCTGCTTGATAGTTTTTGAGATTACGTCACATTTACGTAACATTCTCTTTTTGAACTAAAGTACATTACACAAAAATCCTGATAAAACTTGACAAGTACTAAAAGGATTTTGTTCAATATTTTATAAATTGTCACACATGTGTGTCTACTTTATACTAAAATTTCAAAAAATTTATTTGCTTAAATTTTGCGTTACATCAATTCCATTTACAGAAATCTGTAAAAACTTACTTCCGTGGACTAATCTCAAGTCTCGATGTTGCAATCTTTTCATGCGTTATATACTTTACATGTTTTTTAGACACAGGGTTTTTTTGTGTAAAATAGGGTGTATTACACATCGGCCGCCTAATTTACACAGCAAAAAATAAAAATACACACTGATTTACACAGCCCCAATTTTGCCCAAAAAGCTATGAAACGGCCTATTTTGGTTGTAAAAATTACAAAAATTCGCGAAGTGGCGATTTGTGCCTGTGACCCTCTTGTCCTAACAATATTAAGTCTAATTTTTGACCTCAAAACAAAAAATCTTCAGTTTCTGCTCTTAAACGGCTTATGATTTTTTTATTTTAGCATTCGTTTTTATGCACTTGAAAGTTGACAGTGAAAAATCAGCCATGCTGAGCCTGTCTGTGCTATTTCTTGTCCTATGTCAAACTACTGTAAACGTTTTACACCCGGATTTGAAAAAATAATGAGCAGGATCTGGCTGATAGAACAACTCTCTATCTGTGTAAACTAAACCTTGCATGTACACGGGGTCTCGGCCGGGGTGTTAGGGCTTGTTTTAGATTTTTCGAAATTTTAGGGGGCCTGCCCTGGCGTGTCGGATATATACTTGAAACGGACAAAGGCGCAAAAATTTTCAATTATATCTATTTTTTATTTTTGTATGTTAGTTTTTTTTTTAAAAAAGTCTCAAAATGCTCGAAAATACTACTTTTTACGTGAAAAAACGGTCAATTTTTACCTAAAAAATGCTAAAATACTCACTTTTAAAAATTTACACAACATACCCTTAATTTATATAACAAATTTTTAATTTACACAACATTTACACAGTGCCGATTTTTGATATCACGTCACATCTCCATAACATTTTTTTTCAACTATACATTAAAAAAGTGCGCAAAACTTGACAACTACTAGAAGGATTTTGTTCAAAATTGGGGACAATGACATACGCGTCGCTATATTTCAAAAAATTTTTAGCTTAAGTTTTACTTTACATCAAATTCACTCAAGAATTCTGTAAAGATGTACTTCCGTGGACTAAATCTCTAGTCTCGATGTTGCAATCTTTTCATGCGTTATTTTACATGTTTTCCAGACAATTTCTAATGTGTTAATTTTTTTATTTGTTTTTTTTAATTTAGCGTATTGCGTGAAATAATTAGATTCTAAAAATTCAATATTTTCTAAAATTCGAAAAAAATTCTAATTTGAAATGCTCCGTAACTTGTTTTCTGCATCATATAAATGCGCCAAACTAAGCATTATAATTCACCATGTTATCGGCGATGTTGGTGTTAAGAATGAAATAGTTGGGATTACACTGTCAATTTTACAAGCAAAACATGAAAAATGCAAAAATTCACGAAATTTGACTACTTGTAACAGCGTCTGCTGACAAGCTTGTTACAGACTAAAGCTAGAATAATGTGCATGTGTAGTTTTAGTCAAGTTCTTTAACGTGAAAAAGACAGCTATTAAATTCATTGAGTCAATCAAAAGTTATAGCACGTTATAAAAACTGTCGAAAACGTAACTACCACCTTAAGTGAATTATAAGACCTTTCAAAAAAATCGGAAAGAAGCATTTGAACTTAAAGATGAGCATCAAAATTTAAAAATGAGCACGAATTGAATATTTGCTGTTTTGAAAAAAAACACTGATCTGACCACAAAATGTTTCTCAACACTTGAGACAAAATCAAACATGATATATTAGCATTGGCTAAGCTAATAAAAAAATTGCTACTTTGGCTCTAATTTTCCTGTATTGCTCCCCCAGACTAAATTTTCTGTAAATACATAAACAATTTCCAGCATTTTACAGACTTTCAGAGGAATTTTAGACAATTTTCAGAATAATTCAGACAGTTTCAGAGAAATTAAAGGAAAATGAAATGAAAATTAAATTTTAGAGAAATTCAGGAGAAAATTAGATAATTTCACCCAGAATTCAGAAACTCTAAATTTTATCTGAAAAAATGTTACTGGCTAATTCTACAGAAAATTCAGATTTACTGGTTTTCCTGTACTTTCAAGTTTCATCCTTTTGTCGACGTCATTGTGTAGCTATCGATCTGAAAATTGATGAGCTTTTATTGAATTTTCGCACAATTTTCAGTTTGCCACCAAAAGTAGCAAACATTTAGGGTACCCCCCTCCAGTGGTAGGTCTTGCACTGCCAAGCGCGTAGTCGGCGGGGGGTCGCGTAGTCTACAAGGGTCCCCCCTTTAGATTTTATCGCCCGGCCGAGAAAAGATTCTGATAGGTCTCCAATTGACCAAATTTGGCCTGAAATTCAAAAAACCCTGCCACTTTGTGGCTTACTATCGTTGATATTATTCTTTATCAAAGCCAATGCATGTCTGCAAGAGTACATTCTGCTGAACTTACTTGTATAATACTGTCTATGATGTTCTGTTTTGTTTTAGTTTTCTTGTCGGAAAATATTTCTGATACGTCTCCAGTTGACTAAATTCTGCCTAAAAATCTCCATTTTTTCCTAGGGCTCCCGCCCCCAGACCCTTGCTATCTGTGGCTTAATTCTCCTCGCGTTTTCATCACTGGCGGACCGAATCCCTCGACTATCCCTGAATTTAGAAAGGAGCTTCCCAGCTTCCCCCATACCCTCCAACTGCATGAGTACCAAATAAAAGCTCTAATCCTTCCTTGCTTCTTGACATAAGTCAAATTTTGTAACTTGAAAAAAAGTTGTGCCCCAAAACATTGATTCCCGGAGCGCACGATTAAATTTTGATAAAACCCGAAAATTAACCATAGCCGGCCGGCTGGCTCGGCTCGGCTCGGCTCGGCACCGAAATTCCCGGCTTGGTCTAACCCTATTAAATTTTCCTTCATCTGTTGTCAGTATTCCAATCGTGTTGTACCACAAATTGTTCCCAGATTTTGTATTTTAAAAGAGTATATAAACAAGCAATATTATCATCAGCTTCGAAAAATATGTGCGTCTGTATGTAAATTTATGTAGCTGGGCTCATCATTTGAACACCCTAGTGTAGCTAGAACCGCTCTGTTAGCAGTCGGTGGTCGTAGTACACTTGGCGGCTGCAGAACCTGCATGTGCTTACTTTGTTCACAAATGAAGTCGTCTTGGTGTGATAATGGGCGTCATGTGGCGCCCCATGGTGCCACACGACGCCACATGGGTTGCCCCCAGTGGCACCATGTGACATCGTGTGACACCAGGGTTTTTTGGCCTGAAAAGTTAAGGCCACTTGGCCTCAGGCTCAGGTCCAAAATTTTTTATGCCAATTGACAAAAAGCTTAGGCCGACTCATTTTTGCGTTTTAACAAAAATTATTTACAAAAATGAGCGTAGTACATATATTGCAGTGTTGTAGCCAGAAACAAATTTTGGAGGGAATCGAGTTTCAGAATTTTAACTTGTTCAAATGCATTCAGCAGCAATTTCAACACAAAAACGACACATACATATGTACATATTAGCATAATTTT
>JASANF010003318.1:0-36245 GCA_030248245.1 Trissonchulus sp. WLG1_4 | reverse complement strand
TCATATATGACTCATCACAGCTTCATGAAATTAGGGGATAAGTACTAGTGTCTAGTATACTTATGTATCTGCGGCGCGTGCTAACTAATTAATGCAAAAAATTAAAATTAACAAAGACGTAAACCAGTTACGTTCAAAAAAACTAGCAGTTTTGAGGTGACGTTTTTTAAATGACGGAAAAAATACAACCCTCGGGTATATACACTCCATTAGTGTTAATTTGTTGAAATTAAATAATTAACCAATTAAGATATTCGTATTAATAAAAAAACTCTTAATCTACGCGAAGACTCTTCGGCGAGTCAAAAAATCATGGTCCTATCGTGCAACAAAAACTCTTATTTCTAAGCTGACAGTCAAAAATACGAAAGAGTTTTAATGCATTTTCAGGGCAGTAAAACAGTACTAAAAGCTATTTCTTGAATCTCACAAAAATCCTATTAGACTGACAGGAAAAAACTTTTTCAAACTCACCAGTCGGAATTTTCTGCTGTCGTCATGATAGGCGATTTAAAATTTAAAATTTAATTCATGCGTTAAAGTCGAATTTAAACAGTGATAGTAGTAATTAAGTAAGCAATAATCGTCAGCCCATTATGTAAGCAAAACGTGCAATTATGCATCTCTGAGTGCGGCTTAAATACACACTTCTGAAATGAGAAAAATATATATTATTTACAAAAGCAAACATTAAAATGTTGACTTGTGCATTGAAAGTAAGCTGAAGCTACTATTTTATGTAACCGAAAAATGACCCTAATCTAAGGTCTCGTATGTAGAAGGGACCTTGTAGTCCTGAATAATAAGGGTATTAGAAATAATTGAGTTGACACCATTATTCATTTAAGGCGGTAGAGGGAGGTACCCACCCCCACCCCGTCACCCCTCAGTGTGGTCAGGCAGAGGGCACCGCCTCAAAGTGCCCAAGAAATGAGTTTTTAATAGAAAAATCACAATGATTTACCGGTTGGAGCCATTTTTCAGAAATTAGTTGTAGATAAATCAAAAAGAAAATAAAAACAAAATCAGGGACCATTGTGTTGAAAAGATATTCCACTAATTCAAAAGGAATCAAAATACATACATGAGTAAGGCCAAAAAATTTAGTCGCAGTCAAAATTAACCGCAGCTTAGCCGCGGCTGGTAAACCATCATTCCGGTTAAGTTTTGCAATACACACACAATTCGAAATACTTTAAATTATGCTCCCAATGATTAACTATAGGATAGGGAAGAGTGTCACACTCTTCCCTGTCATGTACTCTTGATAGTATTGTATATAACATATGTAAATAGATAGATATATATGTATGTATTTATGTATGAACACAATCTAAAACTGAAACTTTGCTACGAACGTTGCGAATCAGCAATCACAGACTGACTGAACAAATCAAAACAAACAAAAACACAGGTTTGGTATTTGATTTCAATCACCTACAAATTCGTCATTGCCAACAAATATTTACCTAATATTTGTTTTTTTATTAAATTCCATAGGAATTCATGAAACGGTGAGCAAAGGATTTAATAGCCGAAAATTGAATCTACAAATCGGGCATCCACGATCCACCTATTGTACTCTAGGCAAAGTTCAGCCAAAAAATTAATCGGCATTTGAGTACAGACGTAAAGTTAATGGAATCACGTATGAAAACTAAAAATTGCTAAAATTTAGCATTTCACACCATTGACATCAACCAGAGGGACAATTCAAATCCCAGTCAGGTGTGGTCGTGTGGATACTAAAGTCTGATCAAAAATTGCTGAACCCTGAGACAAGACAGGTGACGTAATTTTAGTGACTTCTCGCCGTATTCTTGATGCTTGCACTTCGTGCTTTTCGTGATGTTGCATGTAGTTTCAGGGTCCAGCAATTTTTGGTCAGACTTTAGATACCCTAACATCGCCTGTTTCACTAGGTGTCTCAACGAGAGAAAATATAGGACTACGCCAGGTGACCTGGTGAGTCACAAACAGATGACTAACGTTATTCTCCATTGGTCAGTGGACAATCATATGCATAAGAATGACATCATTTAACTAACTGGATCATATACATTAAATTTATATAACTTTCAAACGTCCAGTGGACTTTACCACAGATTGACCTTTCAAAAATTTAAAAAACCCAACATTATGTACATACATGTACACGGGGTCTCGGTCTGGGGGGGCTTGTCCCGGAATTTTCGACATTTTAGGGAAGCTTGTCCCGATTTTTTGTCCTAAAATTGCAAAAATTTCCAATTTTTGCCTAAAAGTATAAAAGTTTACGCGAAATTCTTATATTTTTAGCGATTTTTTTGCTTTTTGCTCATTTTTGAAGCATTTTACGGCGATCTGAGGCGATTTTGGGGTTTCAAGGAGGGGGGGCTTGTCCCGACCGGTCAAATCGAGGGGGGGCTTGTCCCAGAATTTCAAATCTGAGAAGGGGGGCTTGCCCCCCCAGACCCCCCCATGTACATATGTGATTATGTATATAGTACAATGTACATGTGTTGACAGTAACATTATTCACAACTGTATATGTATGTAGTATACTCCAATTTTGTTTTAGCGAGTTTTTAAGTTCTCTGTCTCAGTAGAACTTCCTATTAGCTCTCGCCCCCTCCCCATTTTTAAGAAAATTTGTCCTTGATCTGCATTCCAGCTTTCTCTACAAATTAGCCATTTTACTGTCAGAAATGTTGTAGACATGCGCAATTGAGTTTTTACGAGACAAATAATAGCAAGCGAAAACAAATAAATGACCAAATTTTACTGTTGCCGACGTAAATCATGCTAAAAAACTACTGAATTCCCTACAGAACTGACAAAAAAAACAGGAATTTGGTAATTTCATAGTTCACACCTGTTACTGTGCGTAGTAATAACTGTTGCTTCCAATGGGGCTACCTACATATGTAGGAATAACAACAGCTTAGGGTTGACTAATCTATATATTTATGTCCATGTGGGATTCAAAACAGGCGTTTCTTCTACCATGCACATCAGGGGGGGGGGGGTGGGGGGGGGTGGGGGGGGGGGGGGGGCCTTTGTGTGTTTTTTTTTTTGCCCCCCCCTTTCTTGACATCAGGATAAAACATGACCAAATTTGCCTTTGCGTCTGATTAGGCTTTTTCCTTCCCAACGTGGGCTGAAAGTCGCAACCGCACTAAAAAATTTAATTAACCTATTTAAAGACAAAATTTTAAATGAACTTAAACGAATTACGTACTTATGACTATGAGTATGATTTGCCGTTAGTCACTACCTTGTGAATATTTTAGCACAATTAAAAAGAATGAGAATAATAGAATAAATATGTAAATAAATCTAAAAATAATAAATAGCAAATCCGTTAAACCAATAATAAACTACATAAAATTGACAGTGCACAGTAAAATGTGCTGGAATGTGAAATTGCCAAGGAAATACAGAATCGGAGTGTATTGTAAGAAAATTAACCACAGGAAGGCGAAACTGAAAATAATTGGCCGTGACTAAGTCAGTGGATTACACGCGGAAAATATCCTGCGAATTGAGGAAAATTCTCAGGCATGACAAAAAGTCAGACGAAATCGAATTCTTTAGTAGTAAATTAGTAGGAATTAAAAAAACGGGGGACCCTGGATATGTAATTACATATAAATTATAAGACAATGTAGATGATTTAAAACTCCGTGCTTGAAAATTGCGTAAATAATTTAAGAATTCTATAAATAAATTACATAAAACTATGCCACTTAAACTCAATGTTAAAAATAAGACAGAAACGTTTTTAAAAAACAGTTATACATAACTGAAACTTATCCCTCAAAAAAATAGTAACTGCAAATAAAGTCGTTTGTAGAAAAAGTCACCCCCCCAGAAAAGACTCAGAACTATCAGAGATATATACATACTGACCAAAATGAACGCATTGACTCGGTTGCAGGCATTTTAAAAGAAAACACAGTAAAGGTATACGGGAGTAGAAATATGACTGCAGCGTACTGAAGAAAGGAATTTTGTACTAAAATCCCATGATACACTGTAATACCTCATTCACACACAAATACCATAAGAGAAAAACTGTAACAAAGAACTTTCGGCACAACTGTATTCAGTGTAAAACATGGGGTGCTGAGACCAACTTTTGGGCAAGAAAACGGATTTTGGGCAAGATAAAGAAAAAAGAACCCAAACAGGTTAATGTTTTCGCTGTTGCACCATGTGATACAGTCAAGCCAATATTATCCTGGTTAATAAGGGGTAATACCGTGTAAGCTGAAACAGTAAATCCCACTTTAATCAGTAAACAGATTGTTTAGAAAACAAAGAAGTGGATAGGTGCTAAATTTCGAATTTACCTATGAAGTGTCTAAATTTTATCGAAAAATTTACTATTTATTACAATTCACAAAATTTAAATTCACACCCCCTTTCAGAAAAAGCCCAGATCGTACCCATACAAAGTTGACCTTGGTGAAAACAAGGACTGTAGTTTATACACAATTTGAGCCAACTTTACAGTATGTATTGTAAACTGTGAGTGAAAATATGCGGGTAGATTACATTTTCCAGTCATTATTTGAATCCTAGCCATCGACTGCTGGCTGGGTATTCAAATAATTTCAGAAAAAGAATTGATTGTAATTTCAGTTAACAGAAGTATTAAAAAATTTTCACTAGGATTCATAAAAATTTCATTTGACCATTTTTGCCGCAAAATAATTACGGAAAAAGTTGGCGTCTTTTGTTAACTGAAATTTTGTTGAACCCAATTTAACGTTGTTTGCAATCACAGTTAGACAAGTTGATCATAAATCAAAGAAATGTTCACAAAAACACATCCAACTTGACCCTTCTCACAAACGACTTTGCCAATGAAAAAACCGAAAGACTGCAAGAAAGAGATACAGATTTTTGAAATATATACCTTACAGAAAAAATATATATATAATGTATGTATATTATATATGTATGTAACATATATATGTATGCATATATATGTTTTATATGCATTGTCTAAGTTTGCATTTATGCAAAAAACACCTATTTTCCTGACTCAACTGCAGGCCCAATCAGTGTGCCCATTCCTGTATTTCCAGAATTGACCAAAACTCAAAATATCGGACAAAACGAGCAAAACTAGTTAGATTCGTTGGTAAGCCTGGTTCCAGCCGTTTCACCAAGCCCAACAACATTTGACAACCCTTCCATTTAGTGTAGGTATACATCCATATTTTCAGGAATTAACACATTGCTTAATAAATTACAGCTAAAGTGACAAACTAACAGTTATATATATATATATATATATATGGTCAGTCTTCTGTTGTTGTCCATAACATCTAAATTGGTGTAGTTGCATATCATATTATATACAAGATGTTAGCCAAAATAAAAAGGTTAAAATAAAATATAAGATACATGAAAAATGTGATAAATAGGATAAAAAAATATATACATAAAAATGAATAGGTGGACTGTGGACAATAATATCGTCATAAAAACTGAAAATGAATATATGTACCTGAAAGCATGAGTACATAATGAAATTAATACCATGAGTTCATAATCCCATGATGCACTCTTGCTGAAACCAACATCTGAGACACGAGACTTTTTGGAAGTTTTTGAACTAAACTGTGTGGGGAAAATGCTAGTAACTTGATCCGATAAATCGGACTTGGATATATAATCCTGACTGAACAGAATCACAAGAAACGGACACACGTTACTACTTAATCATAAACTATTAGAGCACGAGGACTCAACCCACACGACGATACAAACATTCAACATTAAACAAACACTAAAAAATTTAAAAAGCATGAGAAAGGTACAATAATTTTACAAACATGATAGTCATCATTTTAGAGGTCAAAAGTTTTGATGTAACAAATGTTTTGTGTCACAGTCAGACAATTTGACAAGAAAATTACACCATCTGAAACCGTAATGTGATTCCACAGTTAAACTAATAATCTAAAATACACCGATATTCACAAAAGGTTTCGACGTTAGACTACAGGCCAATTTACACGATCAAACTTGCTCCGAAGTTGCTCCGGACCGAACTTGCTCCGAACCTAGTCCGATACAAGTTCGATCGTGTATTGGCCTCAAGCAAGGCTGAAAAGTCCTTTCGAATGAAACAGAACATATATATATATATATATATATATATATATATATATATATATATATATATATATATATATATATATATATATATATATATTATACATATTTATACATATATATGTACTTCATAGGATAAGGTGAGAGACTTGAGCTGGGTTAAAGCTAAACACCTTTTATGAATATCAACCAATATTGAAAATGAAAAATAATTATAAATTACCAAAAAGTTGGCCAAATACAAACACGAAAATTCTATCAAAGGTTTAGTAAAAGCTTGGATTTTCAGAGAAAAAGGAAAACGTCACTTGAAAGAAAGTCTGCCCCCAATAACGTGACAAATTCTAAATAGTCACTTTTTACAACAAATTTTTAAACCATGACGCATAGAAAACCAAAAAACTTGACCTAAAACTGTGACGGTAAAAAACTTGTGTGCATTCCGAAGACAAAGAGTCAAGACAAATTTGGAAATCTGATTAAAACAAAATGTTTTGCACAAGACACTTTAGTAGATTTACTGTTTTAGTAGTAGTTGTATTGTAGATAAATTAGTTTACCTTAACAATGTTAAAACAAGCACTTTAGTCGACGAGTGTATAGGAATTTCGCATGATGACGGTCAGTATTATTTTACCGTTTCGGTAAAATGTAGCGCGGCCTGCACAAAAATCGAATGAAGTGCAGTGTAGTTCTACAGGATTTACCAGTATCCACTAGTGTATAACTCTAATGTCGTGTTGACAGGTCACATGTTACAGTGCACAGAACGTTAACGATGTTGCTGTGCACTACAGTTGGCAACAAGTGAAACTACAGGACCTGACACGACTGACGACGAGCAGTGAAGCTGCTATGAAAGTCGCTAAGTAGTTACTTAGTTAATGTTACTTTGAAACTTTTAAATGTAAGTTTTTAGACTCATAAAAGGGTTTGACTGGTACAAAGATTTGTGGCCATTGATTTTTTTGAAAACGTGATTTACCAGCCATAAACTTTAAAAATATTTGAAAAAATCAAAATAGAATTTCAAAATTTTTTAACAGAACTAACCTGTACACAAAAAATCATTGCGCAAAAACTGTGATCATTGCGCACAACTATGAACTGACCCACGAATGAACACTACGCTCGTGAGCCGAGGTGCAGAGGAGCACAACCTGCACATAACACGCGCACGCACATACGCACACACTCAATATACGCACACGTACGATATCTTGTCAAGCTGCTCTGCATCGCAACGGACGTCAATGCATTCAGGCCTTCAGCCTTGGTCAAGCCTTCAGTTCAATGCACTGAAACTAAGCCTGATTTACATGCAGTTTTGGTTTCAGTGCATTGACTGAAATTAGTATGCACGGCCGCTAAGGCGGCCGCGCAAAAAGACTAAAGCCCGGTTCATACTTGTCCTTAAGGACACCGAGACAGGGACAAGGACAAATTTTGGTCAGCTACTGTGAATAATTGACACAAGCGTTCTGGCTAATTTTTTGCATACGATCTGCAAGTGACTCCAACTTTATTCATGCGAAAAGTTGGCTTATTTTGGCTAGGCAGTTTTCTTGGAATAGCTCAAGGACAAAACGATAAGGACAAGGACGAGTATGAACCGGGCTTAAGTATACGTCCTGCCCGGCCGCAATAACCGGAGAAGCAGTTCATTGTAGCACTCAGCGGATTTGGGTGGTCCAAGGTAATACCCAATTACATAGATTGTTGTATGGAGATTTAGCCAATGTAGATTTTTTTTAGAACTTTTCGCGTATCAAAAATACATAGATGTTTATTTAGCATAATTTTTTGGGTCACATTTCGTTTGCAACAGGCTATACAGTTTTTTTATAACGACCAAACGTCCAAGCTGACTGGACATGTCTGGGAAGCAGCTAAAAAAACTCCCTAGACCCCGAACAATTTCTTGTCACTTCGACACTTTTGAACATCTGTGAGCCACATCGATGATTATAACGCTAAACACAACGCGTTTAAAAGTTGAAAATTTGCACTCGCGAAAATCCCCCCAAATCGCACAATAAAATAGAACGAAAACGGCGAAGTTTAGTGATAGCATAATATTGCAAAGGAAACAGGGCCATCTTAAAAGTTGAACTATTGCATTGAAAGACTTTTAAACGAACGAAATTTGACATGCAATTTTCTGTTACGCCATAACATTAAAGGAATTTTATGAGTGATGTAACTATTTCGAATATTGTCACAGTGAAACCATTGCTTTCCAATTTAAATTGTGCTGATGTTTGGCGGACTACATATGTACTTTCTGGATGGGGATTCCAAAAATCAAACCCTGAACCTGAACTTTGAGTAAAATAGAAAGATTGAATAAAATTCTCATTCCTGAAAGCCAATTTTTCACTTAAATACAAGAAATACTTGCGAACAGTAACTTATTCAATAAAAACACAATAAAACATTACTTTGTTTACAAACAACATTCATGTTTGCGTAGTTTATATGTACATATAAATGAATATCTGGTGATTTTTTATTCTCAGCTTCTATGTTTTTCAAAAATTATATACACAATTTGTAAAAAATTACGAAAAAATTATCCCTCCGAAAAACATGTTAGCCTACCCTACGCCAAAATTCTGCCCCCCCCCCTCCTGGTTACAAAAAGAGTGGACACCCGCAGTTGAGAAATCGAATTTAGAAGTAAAATAACAGTCTTACGAAATCAAAACAGACTCAGAAAGTATGAAAATATAATATTCCCGCGCACTTGGCCCAATTTAATGTGGAATTTACTAAAATTACCAACAGTTTACAGTGATAGACAAGAAAGGAAAAGTTTCATATCACTTATTAAATTTCGACCAATCAGCGTCTGTGCGTTTCCGTTACTAAAGAAATTACAAGACCTAAATTGGACTCCAAAAACCAACAAAAAGCCTTTTTCTGCATCTAATCCCAATTTTCTCTGGATTGTTGCTACAATAACGATATGTACACACGTTTGTAACTAATCGTACGAATCGTTTGCAAATTAACTTTAATATTAATCTACGCAGCAAAAAGTGAAAGCATAAATGAAAATAAAAAACTAAAATCAACATTTGTGCCAAAACAGGTCCCCTCTCTGTTATAACTCTCACCGCGAATTACACAAGAAAAGTGACACAAGTTGAACATGAAAGAAATGTCGTGAACTATATCTCACTTTTAATCTGCACAAAGTAACAGCAGCACTGACATCTGATAATGGCTCAGCCGGCGCACATATACGACAGCTGATGACATGCAAAGATTGCAGTCACGTGCCTACAACACTTATTGAATTATTGTACGTATGTGCACTGAATACGTAGTTGAAGGTGAGGGGGGACCATTCCAGAGAGAAAACATGGTTACGGGCACCACCAAAAATAACCAAACTTGAATGAAACGTCTCAAAAAAACAGTGAAGTTACTCAGATGGAAATATTTTAAAAACTTATTTTCAATTTTTTTACTAAATTTACAAATTGTTAAATTAGAATATATTTTTGCAGTCCTGAGACAGAAGAGTCCCTTGGAACCAACATTGTGAATAACGGTCAAGAGTAATTTTACTCTCTAGCTCTCGCTGAATCAAAGTGTGCGCATACGTATCAGTCAGCCAAAACGATCAAGCTCTTCGGAACAGTGTTCGCTTCAGAACTCAGACCGAGATTAAATGCGATTCACTCTTGTCCTTAGGAATATACGGACTCGATTTGGTATGCTGGTGTGAGCAATTAACACAATAGCTTTGCCTCCTAAAGCGATATAAAGTGGACTTTGACAGGGAAGGGACTTTGCCAATTGTAGAGGGAAGAACGGCTTGGACACGGATACGCATGAGTACGAACCCGGCTTCAAGGCTATCGTCTGAAACACCCAATCGTGTTTCACTTTCACATTGTACTCAAGAAAAAATATATATCAAAGCAATTCGATTAAACTTAATAATAGTTAGCTGCTTGCTTACACTACTGACCAAAAGTACTTGCAGCAGACTCCGGAGTCGGAGTCACTTGACTCCTGAGTCAATGCATAGGTATACAACTACGTAATGTACTTTGACTCCTGAATCATGCGACTCCTTTTTGACTCCGGAGTCTGTAGCAAGTAATTTTGGTCAGTATTGTACCTACATGTGAATTCTGAATAGATCAGTAAAATAGAGAGAGGGAAATGGTGAATATCATAGAGTATAAAAAATTTATGAAAGCAATTATGGACCAATGCTAATTCGTAGTGGCCTAAATAGACCACTGCTACAATCAGCGAAGCATAGCGGATGTATGCTAAGCTTGATTGTGGCAGGAAACTGGGACAGAGCGTAATACTGGCGAAATAACAAGAATTACTAATGACATCGAGTAATAAGCAGAAATATTGCGTCTCATGACTTTTAAGGACTATTAACCAGTAACGACACTGAACTTGAGTAATCATAACAAATGTGTACGACTCCATTCATGATTTAACATTAAAAAATAGTAGTGGCTGTAGGGGTTGCAGGCTACAAAGCATTTTTCTATAAAGTCCTTTTCATGAATTAGTATTACCTGGATTAGATCAACTAAAATAACTTTGTAACTGAACACAAATGCAGGTGACAATGTTTAGTCGTTCCACAGAGTTTCATGAACTTTCGTCGAACTTTGTGTTGAGTTACAGAAATTCATCCAGTTAATCTAATCCAGTTAGTATAGGCCCAAAGCTCCCCCTTTTTGGCAGAGTCTTTTAATAACCCCCTACTAATAGCCACAATTGTCCAGTTAGCAAGCACGCAAATATAATCAGCTTGACAGATTAGGCTTTAAAAGGCGGGTGTAGTCAAAAGCGAACCAGAGAGTGAGTCAGCCAGTGGTGAGAAATGACCAAAATAAGGCAACAAAATTAAAATAGTCTGTTGCTGACCAAAACAGATGGTGGACTGTCATTTTACGTTGTCTGATGACACAATTAATAATTTGGCACTGTCAAATATGAACTATGGGACAAGTGTGCTATAGCGTAAATTACCATTTCGTTGTCCAACAGAAGGTTCTGGCTTTTGGTCACAATTAAACACAAAGCCTGAGCACAAACAGTAAACAAACCTAGTTCCTAGGTTGATTCGCATACAATGCGATAGCCTTGTCTAACTGTACCCTCGTTAATGCCTAAACTTCTGTTGAAGTAAAAATTGTTAACAATTGGGTAGCGGTACGTTTTAGGCCTGGTTCGCTGCTTTTCTACTTTTTATTATGGAGGTATGGAGATTTAAATAAAATTGAGGCTCTCTAACATTTTTCTGATGCAGACAGTTTTGGTTACTAATGGTGATACTGTTCGCTAAGCTTAAAGCCCGGTTCATACTCGTCCTTAAGGACACAGGGACAGGGACAAGGACACATTTCGGTCAAATGCTGTGCAGAATGGACAAATGCGTTTAAGCTAATTACTTGCATACGGTCTAGAAGTGTCCTCAACTATCGTCATGCAAAAAAATGGCATATTTGGCCTTGCGGTTTTTCTGAAATCGCTTAGGGACAAAACGACAGGGACAAGGACAAGGACGAGTATGAACCGGGCTTTAGACTCAAAAAAATTCAAAAAAGTGCTGCGTTTTATATTCGATAGAATATCGTCAGCACTGCAAGTACGTCACAACACAACGCAATGGGTGGAATTCTAGAAGGGTGATTAGCGAGTGACTAACTTAATCAGTCGCTAAACGTTCTTTCATTACGTTTTGTCATTACGAATTCTACACGCTGAGAATAGACTTGCCTGATGTCATTCTGCACGCGCGTTATTCTTTTAATCACTGACTAACTTAATCACCCTTCTAGAATTCCACCCAATGTATCTAAAATAAATTTATCCTTACTCGCAAAACGTGCTTGTTATTACTAAAGAGTAGCAGTTGGCAAACTTTGATGAACATGGTAGACTAAGGTGTTTATTATTTTTACATAACGAAAACCTCACACTAAGGCCCGGTTCACACAGACGTACTTTTTACTTTTTACTTTTTACTTTTGGGCCAAAAGTAAACATTTCGGTTCATACAGAACGTACTTTTTACTTTTTACTTTTTACTTTTGGCCAAAAGTAAAAGTATAAACGCGTTCTACTTTTTACTTTTTACTTTTGCAATCTAGCCAATCAGAATGCTCTAACAGAAGCTCCACCTGTAGAGCTTCATTTTTATTGGCTAGATTTGCTTTTTGACATACAAGTGCGCCAAAGCCAGCCAATTGAATGCGATCTTCCTTAAGTAAAAGGTAAGCCTGTGTGAACACTTTTGCAAAAGTAAAAAGTATAAAGTGAAAAGTAAAAAGTAAAAAGTATAAAGTAAAAAGTAAAAAGTAAGTCTGTGTGAACCGGGCCTAAACCTCTATAAACATATGCTGTTCAAAATTTATTCTCACCTTACTTATTACGCACAAATCGTGTTTAGTTGTAAATTAATAATCCACACCTATGAGTTTGCGAAAAATACGCAAGAGCTACAGCTATCATCTTGCAACCAGATCCAGAGATCTAGAAATTTCTCACTTTAACTGCATAATGAATCTGGGCGTTGAAACATAAAAGTAGCAGCATAAACAATAAAACATAGAACTAATAAACAACTAATAAAGCATGATCTGACTAGATTATCGGATAAAAAGGGATATCAGCACATTATGAAACCGGAAACAGTGGCACATCTACATATTACGTCCAATGTACAAACAATGGGAAGTTATATAGGGGAATTAAATTGGAGCGAACTCGGTTGCTGGGGTAATTACGGCTGATTGAGGGCAATAAACGAAAGTGACATTTGGTCCATGTCTGCTGGCACCAGACCAGACATGCACATTAAAACTGCTGAGGTGCACCACTATAAATTGGGTTTTAGGCCTAGCACCAGTTCGCAAACCGCCCCGGTTCGCAAACCAACAGTCCCAGTTCGCAAACTTTTTATTACGGTCCAACTTTTGTCAGGGGCCCGGTTCGCAAACTTTGAGTAGCAGTTCGCAACCTCCTACCTATTAATTCTAATCTAACAGACACACAAAGACCAGCACAAAATAAAGACGACTTATATTGACACAGACAAAAGGAGGCAATTACCAAAACTTAGATTTTAAGATTTTTAGGAGTAATACCGATTCCAATAGGTGCTGATTAACTTCCGATGTGGAACCGCAGCTGCAATTGCGCAAACTCGCAGGTTCAATGTGTGTGTACAACTTGCAAAAATGAGTGATTGTTTGGATTTCGTGATATTATATTTTGTACAATATGATTAAGTATATATTTGTACATCAGAAATTAGTTAATCGACCCAAAACCAAAAACGCTGACATTTTGCAACTTAGTTTGGGGAGGTTGCACTTCAAAACTGCCAGGTTGTATATCAGACCAGCAAGGTTGCACATCGGAACTGAGAGGTTTCATATCGGGATAAACCCCAATCACTTGGGTAATCATCGCATCGGGGTATACTGATAGCAGGAATCACTCTTGCTCGGTGAGTAAAATTTAGTGAAGGAAAAAATTTGAAAATCTTCCCTATTTTATAGGACATAAAAGTTAAACTCTAACTTAAACCAAGAGTACATAATAGTGTCTCACTCTATATATGTAGAAGACTCTTCAATATAGAGTGGGACGCTGTCACGGGGTAAATCATCCCCCCTAGAAAATCATCCGGGGGGGGGGGGGGTGAAATACCCCGGGGCAAATCATCCCCCCGGATAAAATACCCTAAACGTAACTTTCACCAGTGGAACAGTCACGGGGTGAATCATCCCCCCTAATAAATCATCCCCCGTTAGAAATGTGACAAAAAAATCATCCGTCTAGCTATCCCAAGTCATTTTTGTGTATTGGATATGCTGAGCAACCGTGCGCTTGCATTCTTTCGTGTTTTAGTGCTTTTCCTTTCCTTTTGAGCGCCCCATGCGGGAAAAAACAGAATCGCTCGCCGTGCGTTTTTTCATGTACCTAGAACCACACGCGACTGTCATTGGGTAAGCACTAAGCACTGTTGATTACGTGACTTTTGTTTAAAGGACGATTTTATGGCGTGTAAACTAAATCGTTCAAGTTAAATCTTTCACAGTCTGTCACTGCTTATAAGAGTATGTTACACAGTACATATTACATAGCCTATGAATGAATTCTATTTAATTAAGAAAAACAAAATTTAGGAAACGTTTATAAATTTTTTTATAAAACTCAAATTCCGGTGCGTTCATGCTCCATCGTGTTCGTGTGAACATGATTACCCAGGGGAGTGACACAAAACGAAGCCACATGATGCCACACGGGGCACCCCACAAAAAGGCTGGCTAAGCTTTAGAGGGTCACATTGTAGGTGGATCACATCACATATTTTAGATATATCGAGGTACATTACCCAACTACTACTAAAAAATAATATGAAGATAAGCTGTTGTGACGACTACAGAGTGGTGCGACTCTGAGATCAGCAATAGCCTACAAAAGAAAAGAAAAAATTCAGAATATGAAAGATCGCCGGCAAGTTTGACTCAATGTCTCAATCACAAAGCAGCTTGTCTCAAACCCAATGGCTCAATCTCAAGGTATGCTGGCTCAATGGCTCAACTTCAAAGTATCTTGGCTCAATGGCTCAGTCACAAAGCAGCTTGGCTCAGACTCAATGGCTCAATCTCAAGGTATGGTGACTCAATGGCTCAACCTCAAAGTATCTTGGCTCAATGGCTCAATACACAAAGCAGCTTGGCTCAGAGACCCAATGGCTCAATCTCAAGGTATGGTGGCTCAATGGCTCAACCGCAAAGTATCTTGGCTCAATGGCTCAGTTACGAAGCAGCTTGTCTCAAACCCAATGGCTCAATCTCAAGGTATGCTGGCTCAATGGCTCAACTTCAAAGTATCTTGGCTCAATGGCTCAGTCACAAAGCAGCTTGGCTCAGACTCAATGGCTCAATCTCAAGGTATGGTGACTCAATGGCTCAACCTCAAAGTATCTTGGCTCAATGGCTCAATACACAAAGCAGCTTGGCTCAGAGACCCAATGGCTCAATCTCAAGGTATGGTGGCTCAATGGCTCAGTCACAAAGCAGCTTGGCTCAGACTCAATGGCTCAATCTCAAGGTATGCTGGCTCAATGGCTCAACTTCAAAGTATCTTGGCTCAATGGCTCAGTCACAAAGCAGCTTGGCTCAGACTCAATGGCTCAATCTCAAGGTATGGTGACTCAATGGCTCAACCTCAAAGTATCTTGGCTCAATGGCTCAATACACAAAGCAGCTTGGCTCAGAGACCCAATGGCTCAATCTCAAGGTATGGTGGCTCAATGGCTCAACCGCAAAGTATCTTGGCTCAATGGCTCAGTTACGAAGCAGCTTGGCTCAGACCCAATGGCTCAATCTCAAGGTATGGTGGCTCAATGGCTCAACCGCAAAGTATCTTGGCTCAATGGCTCAGTCAGTACACAAAGCAGCTTGGCTCAGACCCAATGGCTCAATCTCAAGGTATGCTTGCTCAATGGCTCAACCTCAAAGTATCTTGGCTCAATGGCTCAGTTACGAAGCAGCTTGGCTCAGACCCAATGGCTCAATCTCAAGGTATGGTGACTCAATGGCTCAACCTCAAAGTATCTTGGCTCAATGGCTCAATACACAAAGCAGCTTGGCTCAGAGACCCAATGGCTCAATCTCAAGGTATGGTGGCTCAATGGCTCAACCGCAAAGTATCTTGGCTCAATGGCTCAGTTACGAAGCAGCTTGGCTCAGACCCAATGGCTCAATCTCAAGGTATGGTGGCTCAATGGCTCAACCGCAAAGTATCTTGGCTCAATGGCTCAGTCAGTACACAAAGCAGCTTGGCTCAGACCCAATGGCTCAATCTCAAGGTATGCTTGCTCAATGGCTCAACCTCAAAGTATCTTGGCTCAATGGCTCAGTTACGAAGCAGCTTGGCTCAGACCCAATGGCTCAATCTCAAGGTATGGTGGCTCAATGGCTCAACCACAAAGTATCTTGGCTCAATGGCTCAGGCACGAAGCAGCTTGACTCAGACCCAATGGCTCAATCTCAAGGTATGGTGGCTCAATGGCTCAACCGCAAAGTATCTTGGCTCAATGGCTCAGGCACGAAGCAGCTTGGCTCAGACCCAATGGCTCAATCTCAAGGTATGGTGGCTCAATGGCTCAACCGCAAAGTATCTTGGCTCAACGGCTCAGGCACGAAGCAGTTTGGCTCAGACCCAATGGCTCAATCTCAAGGTATGGTGGCTCAAAGGCTCAACCGCAAAGTATCTTGGCTCAATGGCTCAGGCACGAAGCAGCTTGGCTCAGACCCAATGGCTCAATCTCAAGGTATGCTTGCTCAATGGCTCAACCGTAAAGTATCTTGGCTCAATGGCTCAGTCACAAAGCAGCTTGGCTCAGACTCAATGGCTCAATCTCAAGTATCTTGATTCAAGGGCTCAGTCACGAAGCAGCTTGGCTCAATGGCTCAACATCAAGGCATCTTGGCTCAATGGCTCAGTCACAAAGCAGCTTGGCTCAGACTCAATGGCTCAATCTCAAGTATCTTGATTCAAGGGCTCAGTCACGAAGCAGCTTGGCTCAATGGCTCAACATCAAGGTATCTTGGCTCAATGGCTCAGTCACAAAGCAGCTTGGCTCAGACTCAATGGCTCAATCTCAAGTATCTTGATTCAAGGGCTCAGTCACGAAGCAGCTTGGCTCAATGGCTCAACATCAAGGTATCTTGGCTCAATGGCTCAGTCACAAAGCAGCTTGGCTCAGACTCAATGGCTCAATCTCAAGTATCTTGATTCAAGGGCTCAGTCACGAAGCAGCTTGGCTCAATGGCTCAACATCAAGGTATCTTGGCTCAATGGCTCAGTCACAAAGCAGCTTGGCTCAGACTCAATGGCTCAATCTCAAGTATCTTGATTCAAGGGCTCAGTCACGAAGCAGCTTGGCTCAATGGCTCAGTTACGAAGCAGCTTGGCTCAGACCCAATGGCTCAATCTCAAGGTATGGTGGCTCAATGGCTCAACCGCAAAGTATCTTGGCTCAATGGCTCAGTCACAAAGCAGCTTGGCTCAGACTCAATGGCTCAATCTCAAGTATCTTGATTCAAGGGCTCAGTCACGAAGCAGCTTGGCTTAATGGCTCAACATCAAGGTATCTTGGCTCAGTCACAAAGCAGCGTGGCTCAGACTCAATGGATCTGTAATTAAAACAAATGAAAAAACTGAAAGTCAAAGGAATACATTGTAGCAAGGGAACTAATCAAAGCATATCATACAACTCCTGAGAGAAGCAAGCTAAATGAAAAAATGTGCAATATAACTGTGCAGTGATCTATGCTGTGCCGAGACAAAATGCAGCACCGGTGCGACGGCAGTCATAACCTTCATATACTGATATTCAGAAGAAACAAAAAACAGAAGAAGCGGCCAGAGAAAACAAAAGCCGTAAAAGCCCAAAGGTGCCTGGTAGTACAGGAAAGATTGCTACAGCAATTGCGGTTACAACAACCATACTACTACAACTACTACTTGCTGCGTCTAGTACTACATGCTGCTTCTACAACCGCTAAACAGGACTAAAGCCGCAGCTGCTGCAACGAGATCAGTGACAAACAACAGCCACATAATTTTAAATTAAAATATTTAACCGGGGTACTCACAACTGTACCCTTCGGGATCGGTATGTGAGGCCCCAAACTCTGCCCTAAATTTAATTTAAAAGCATATACTACACTCACACACCATTGGTAGTTAGGATGCCCTTGTTTTGGAGCTATACTCGTAGCCTGGTATAGTTTCAAAACAAGGAAGAGGTGAATCTGGGAACCACCCTGTACTCGACCACCTTATGGGCAAACATAAAAAAAAAAAAAAAATAATATATAAGGTTTCAATGTGCGTTTCTAACTCAATGATTGCTCGGTTGCTCTCCATTCCGTGGCTACAATGTTTCGGTTCACCGAGTGTTTCTGCATTTCCATTTCCATTTCTTTATTTCTGAATTTGTATCATACTCCACTTACAATTTCTTAGTGTTTGTTATGTTCTTAATCGTTATTGACTAAAATCTGACCAGAAATTGCTGGACCCTGAGACAAAACAAGTAGCGTGATTTTGTGACTTGCTCGCTGTACTCTTGATGTTTGTTTATTTTTGTCTCAGGGTCCAGCAGTTTTCGGTCAGACTTAAGAAAGATGGACTGGTGAAATGGAGGAGAACCGTGAAAGAAAAGCAACATAAACATGAATGAAGTGACTGAACACTTTTCGGGGTAGATCGTCCCCCCGGATGATTAACACCGGGGCATTTTATCCGGGGGGACGATTTGCCCCGGGGTATTTTATCCAGGGGGATGATTTGCCCCGGGATATTTCATCCCCCCGGATGATTTTCTATGGGGGATGATTTACCCCGTGACAACGCTATTATGTACTCTTGCTTAAACTAAAATTAAAGTTACGGTTCATACTTTAACTTCAAAAAAGTTTCAAGTCTGTGTTTGTGATGTTCAAGTGCTAGTATGAATCTGGCCCAGCTGAAAAAATATTTCAATAATGGTAATACAGTACAGCAGTCGATGTAACAACTGTCAATGAAGTTACTGTACAAAAATCTTTACAATTTTGCAATAAATAGCTGCTTCTGATTGTTACCATTAGCTTAGCAATTATAATATTCTTTCACCGCAAAAGGCCTTCGCATCTTCGCGTTCATGAAGACGAAGGGACAATATCTTGGAACGGAACAGTTCAGCCGGTAAAATTCACGACTTTAAACAGCAAATTCAACCGGCTGCAGGACTCCTCAGATTATCTACAATTTCCCGAAAATGAATGATTGGCTTTCAAAAACACAGCCAGACTACTAAAAACTGGCAAAATATTCACAATTTTATAAAGTTTACTCTTAAAACTTGTTTGCAACAAGCATTACATATTCCAAACGATACAAAGAGTACATACAACAATAATTACCGTTATTGTTACAATACATACCTACATACAAAACGTACATAGAAACAGTACAAAACACATAAAAACAAACAGTACAGCATAGAGCAATGGAAACGAAGAAAGACCTGCTCTAACTGTGGATTAAACTAAAAAAGATTAAATTATAATCTAAATTCGACACAGGATTACTCTAACATGACATTATGTACGTTGCGTTGCCCTAACTTCTTAATGTCAAGCATACATGGCAATACCTTAATCAATACAAAAAAAACAAAAAATTAAGCATCTCTAGGTATGGCTTTTACACATTATATAGAACTTTTTTAACTACCATAATATAATCTTTTACTACATATCGGCTCCAATACTGCTTTATATCTGGGAAAATAAATTACAGTTTCTAAAACTGTCTATAATTGACAGGCTTTCAGTTTGTCCCAAAAATATACCACAAAATGTCCTTACACCACCTGTGGAATATGGACGGACATATATTTGCTTAGAAAAAATACTGAGTACCCATGCAGTTACAAAAATAATATATGACAATCTAACAGCTCAACCCCAAAAAAACTACACTCGACTGATCTTTGTTACAGCGAAAATCCAAGCAAAATCTGCAAAGGCAAGTTTCAGTAACAAAATAGAAGGTATATAACATTATAATAAACAAATATAATTATGACGTATTTACTGTATCAAATTAAAAACTCAGAATTCAGCAAGAGCACATAATCAAGAACATAGCACAAAATATACCCAAACATCCGTAAAGACTACTATTAGTCATAGCTACTTATCTTTGTGCTTTAACATTCAAGACTTAATGTCACACAGCAACACTTCACTATTACTGTATCATAACTGAACTTTTAAACTAGTTTTACGTTTGGGCTATTCCGAACCGGTTCCTACTCTAACTGAGAAACACCGGTCAAAGGTCAAACGGATGCTCACGCCAGGTCGCCAAGGTCCTACATTCGCAACTTTTATTTGAAATAAAGTTACTAAAAAAAGTCTATGATTTTGATCAAGACTATCGTTTTAGAATCTCAAGCTCGAACTTTATATCACAATAGGAGCTGGCATCATAAAGGAGTCATACACATACATGGGCGCAGGGAAGGTTTTCACTCCCCCCCCCCCCCAGACGGCAAGCTCAGCACACCCCCCCCCCCCCCCAGACATATGCTTCACCCCCCACTCCAGAATGTTTTGGAAGCTGCTTGCGACGGCAAAATCTGTGGCTCATGAAGAGACGGTGGGCGGAAAAGTTGATTGCTCCGCAGCCCCCCCCCCCCCACAGGATTGCCACTATCTGCTCACGTTCATACACGCCGAAGGCCTTCTACAAAAAATAATGGCGAATCGGACAATCCAGTAAAAAATACTGACGGTGTTGAAAAATCAGAAATTTCTCTATTCGCAGCTAGACGTAGACGCCTCTTGTATAAATGTCAATTACGTATACTGGCCCACGTTACACCAATCGTACAGAGAAAACTGTGCTAGTACAAATACTAAGGACGAAAAGTTTAAAGACAGTCAAGCTCCGATTCTGTCCGAACTAGCTCCGTCTCTATCACTCTACAGCCGGTGCCGGTCACACACGTCTTTCGCATATTAATGGCGTAATTATTTCGTAATTTTGCCGGATGAACGGACATACGGCTGTAAGTATGACTCGACCCTATAGTCATTTGTTACTGGTTTAGCAAGACCGTGTCTTTATACATTGCCGTCCCATAAAATCACCGAGCCACAGCGAGCTTACAATCACGCTACCTGCAATATGTGACTGACTGATACAAAATATGGTGAAGTCACATCTATCGTGGAATGAGCTTCAAATTAGCTATATTAAGGGAATGGTCTACGTTCTAAGCTCCATCTAAAATGTATTTTCATAAGTTTTTCAATCAAAAGAGCACTAATTAAACTTAAATTTAGCAATAATACAAATAATAAATAGAAAGATAAATTTGCGACCGTATGAGAAAGTAAATAATAACAAACTTGAAAATATGTGCAGAATATACTTAGTTTTATACAAAACTGAAATCAGTAAAAAGTGAAAAAGTGGGTACTTGCCCTAAGCTACTCATAAAATAAGCTTTTATAGGAGGCAATATGGTAATTAACGACATCAGTGATAGTCAAAATACAGTTTACGATACAGAATTGTGCCGAAAGCCGAAAGTTCGAAAACTACCACTGTAAGAATATCGACTTAATAATCTTACTCGTAATGATTTTTGTTGCCGAAACATTCTTTTACCATCACAAACATTTTTTAACATAAAAATTCCTAACGGTATGCTAACCCGATTCGAACACCATACTTACTAGTACAATAATTAATGGTCGTGTCAAAAAATACAGTACACACTCGTATCTGCTACAACTTTACATAAAAACTAGTTCGGTGGTACACAATAGTCATATCACGGTACAAGTTACTCAATTTTTACCACTTGAAGTTTTCGCAATTCCGTTTTCTTTAACTTCTCACCAACTTTTATAATTTTCAAAACTGAAGTTATTAAAGCGGATTCAAGAATTGTCACTGCCAGCTTTAGTTTGAAACGAAAATACATGATTTTGCCTCACGCATAAATTACGCTCAGAATTACAAAATGAGCCTAAACAGTGCACAAAACGATTTAGGTGGAAAAATCAAGCCCAAAATACAATACAGTGATACTGTTTCAAAACTGTCATAAAGTAGAAGTACAATGACAAAATCATTCAACCTTTAGTCTTAACATGCAATTCAGCAGACTTCATAAAAAGCGCAAAAAACGATCTTGACGCAAATTTTGTGCCTCAATTTTTCTCCACAACAAGTGATTCTAATATAGGATCATTATCATAATTGCAAAATAGCAAATAATCAGAAAGTAGAGAAACAACCAAAACTATCTAAATTACCTACAAATTAATTATTATAATTATTATTAACAATAATACAATAAAATTACAGCTAAATCACTCTCCTAATATTACGTTTTCTCTTGGAAAATGTACAGATTGTTTGTTGCCGCCACGGCCACAATGTTTTCCTGTGGATGCCAGGAGGTGTGCAAAATTTTGCGCGTGAAATCTAATGAGTCGGGGGAAATTTCGTCCTTTTTCTTGGCCGCCAGACAGACCTTTTTGGGCTTGAGGACAGTTCTGGGTTTGGCAATGTCCGGACTGGCCTCCAGGGTCACGTCGGAGTGCGAGCGACGATTGAAGGTGCGGAAAAAATTGTTATACGAGCCCGTCACGACGTAACTGAAATTACAAGCAGGTGACGACTTACGTCCGACTCTTAACTAACAGGGTGGATTTCACAAAGGTGGTTTCACTAAACCATTGGTTTTACGTATATAGGTTTTGCATGATTTGCACATACTTTCATTACGAAATATCGCCTGATTCGTTACAAATTTAGTAATTTTCTTAAAGCTTGGTTTTAGCTCAGTTGAAATTTCAGCAGAATATATAGAGACTTGCTATGCTGCAGGTTTGAAACTGCAAAGGAGCTAAAACCATGGTTTACGAAAATCTACGAAATTCGTAAAAAATCAGGCGATATTTCGTAATGAGATTATGTGCTAATCATGCAGAACGTACGTAAAACCAATGGTTTAGTAAAATCAGCTTTGTGAAATCCACCCTCCAAGTCTGACAAAAAAAGTTGCGCCACTTTGACTTAATAATTATTTTAGTGGCCGGACTTCTGCGACTACTTGCTGTACTCTTGATAGTCAAAAATCTATTCTTTTCGTGAACGAAATCACATGTTTTGTTTTCTCAAAATGGTGCAACTATTTTTGTCAGACTTTTTAGTCTTTCTCCGTACTACGCATGCAAGGGGGACCGCCCCTTCCAATACCGAGTTTCCGGTGGTAAGGTCCCAAAAATTTTACAGTAGTGTAAAAATGGCATTTTTTTACAAAAATCGGGTAATTTGGTCGATCTGGGGGGCGCGGGGGTCTCGAGAATTTAGCAGGAGAGGCTCCGGCAAAATTTTGAACCCCGTTAGCCATGACACGTACAGTTCCTGAGCAATTTCAAAAAAATTCCATGCCAAATAAGGCATTTTTCGGCATAAAGATTGTTCATCTCACTTCCAGAAAGTACACTAATAACAACTAAAAAAAGATCACCTGCAAAAAGATCACCTGCAAAAAAATCAGTCTCCGAAAATTGGACCAATCAACAGACAGACAGTTTCTGCCCGGGCGGTACTAATAATTTCGGCATTGAAACATCTTGCCGACAGGTTTTGCTCATAAACGTTAGATTTTGATTTGGCTTTTTTGACTAACGCGCTTCAGATACGATAATATATAGCTTTAGGGAATCCCGCTACAGTTCACAACATCTATAATAATTATCCTCTCAAAAATCTTAGTGTTCATAAATAAATTTATAGCCAAAGACAACAGCCGTTTCACTTTTGAAAAAAGTTTATCTTAATAATAAAATCCCACCACCTATAATATATAAAATTCTTGTCGTTGTCAGCGGAACGGCATAATATACCAGTAGAATATAAAATAACGCTGGGCGGTATAATATTGTCAGTAAGTAATTAATAAAAGTGCCCTACCTGTCATCCCCGCTCCAACAGCATTCGAATTTATCAAAAATACAGTCATTCTCGTAGAGCGGGCAGAGCTTGGACTTGAGATAGTCGTGCACGTTGTACACTTCCACTGGTTTGTTCTCCATATTTAGGTCCCATACCTCAAAAAATATAACACATTCCGTCTAATTAAAAGCTAAATTTCCATTACAACTGTAGTTCATTAGCTAGATTTCACTAAACCTCTAGCGGCCAAAAGGTTTCAAGCCCAAATTTCCTTTTAAACCTTATTTAAGCATGAATCATGGTCATATTGACTTTGTGACCGGCTTTCGGCTTTTGGACTCTACAAAATTCACAATACAAATTTGGACTCTACAAAATTTACAATACAAAATTTACAATGAAAATTTACAATAATAAACTTACCATTTAAATTTACAATACAAAAACTACCACTAATTCAAAAAAAATTTTACCAACAGAAGCTGAATTTGATCACTTTCAGCTTAAAACCCCGAATATAAAATAATAAAACAATATAATTATATACAACCGAAGAAAATCTAAACAAAAATAATATTACCAGTTTTTAACTTAAAATGGCGCCTTATTTTCAAGACAGTTGGACATTTTGCGTCCACAGCAGTCAAAATCGACATTACAAATGCGTTGTTCCAGCACCCACGAAGTTTGAAAAAGCCTTTTCACTGGCTTTTCTAGATACAGTATACACAAACAAATCTAAAAAAATTAACGAGAATTTCCCGTCAGCTCAAAATAGTACATAGTTCTTGATAATAGTATACCTTTACAGAGAGGTAGTCCCTGGTAAGTAAATAGCGACCAGAATAGGAAAACTTGACGTCAGAAATGCTGGAAATGATTTCGGAAAAAAAGGAACGACTCGACGGATCCTCTGGCTCCTCGAAGACTAAATGTAAAAAAATAAATAAAAACAGACTAAAAGAACAGACTAATAAAGACTAAAAAATGTAAAAAAACAGACTACAATATTATAAGACTACGGCATTCTTTAGCACATTAACTCGACACTTTCTTACTTGCGGCTTTAATTACTTCAATAAGACGGTCCATTTTATTTCAGCAAATGTGTTAAATTAAGCCGGAAAGTTAAGTAACTAACCAATAATTCATTTTACGCAATTTTTGGCAAACATTCACGGGTCAATTACAGCAGTATTAAGCCTAGTTAACCAGGTAGGGGTAAAGTGCAAACGATATCTACTAGCTTTTAACTTAGTGATCCCTTATTTTTTGTTATTGATATCATTTATTGATATCCTATCTCTCTGATTTGAATGACCGGACAACACGAGTCATAACTGCAACTCTGATCTATTCAGGTTTGCAGTTGTACAATGTCCGTTCGGAGGCAAAATTACCAAAAAGACACGCCGCACGCAATAAAGTGACACAATAATGTGTAAATCAGCAAAATGCACACCATTTTAAACCAAAATGGTTTAGATAATTTGCGAAACCTAAGTAATAATGGCACTTTGTGCAAAAATTTTACAATATTTTGCTAAATTTAGGGTATTTTTGGCGGATCAGGAGTAAGGGTCACCAAAATTTGACCGGAAAGGCCCCCCCCCAAATTTCGACCCCGTTACATGTATGGGATGGCGCCATACTTTTAGCGTGCTGATCACAGAGGGCCCTGTGTCGCATGTCGCAGAGTCTGATGGTGCCCTTGCTGGAGCTGTAGACGAAGGTGTTGCAGTGGTTCGGGTGGAACTCCGCCGCCGTAATCACCTCCGTCAGCTCCTCCATGTTCGCCGGCTTGATGTCCACAATGTCTGAAATAGCATAGAATAGAATAGAATAGAATAGGAATAGAATAGCATAAAATAGTTTACTTACAAATAGGCAGAGTTGCAAAAGATGCAAATTAACAAAACAAATAAGCCAAAATAATGGCACACGGGATTCGCAAAAGCTGCTTTTCCTTACATATTTATATTATTATTGAATTAAACCAAATACCGTTATTAAAAACTTTTGAAAACTAATTTCTTTAAATAAAAATCGTGAGCAGCTAATGGGTGAACTAATACTTGCAGATACAGTATGTCCGTTTAACGCCAAAACTATGTGCCGGTTTTTTTCAAAATCGGCACTGTGTAAATGTTGTGTAAATTAAAACTTTGCTGTGTAAAACTTTCACAATTTTTATTCAATTCCGGGTGGAAAACCTGCCCTTTGTCTTTCAATGTATCCTGCGACGCCTGTCAAACGGTTAACGTTTTAACAACAAATTGACAAACTGACTTGTCGGATTCAGATATTTCAACGCACTTTTTTCCTTCTATTATCAGTCAGAGAAAGGGAAAATGAAAATTCTCACCCTATCCAACCCATCTCTAAGATGTAAAACTACTACAGCTTCATTCTTACAGCCAGCCACATGTCCGTTTGACGTTCAAAATAAATACAATCACACCACATATTTATCTTATATTATCTCTTGTATTAGTACCCTGATTATGTCTTATGATTATGATTGTAACTTTGCAGACTGACCGGACATACGGCTGTATATAGTATACCCCCCCTTCAGTCGTGTTAGTGTGTGACGTACTGAAACTTTGATCAGTGATTTCCAAGTGCCAGAGATTGATGCGCAGGTCGTCGGCGGAGAGGTAGGTCTCCTGGTCTGAGTTCACCGAGATGCTGTTGATGTGGTAGGTGTGGGCGTTGGCGTAGACTCGCCGCGGGGACGCCTCCACCACAAGCTCCATCGGCACCAGGTGGGGAAGTCTGCAAATCACACACTCCTCCTTGTCCCTGTCCTTTTGTCTTTCGCAAGCTCGGTTAATACTCGTCCTTGTCCGTATCAATCCCGGTTCATACTCGTTTGTCCTTGTCCGTATCGCTTTGTCCTTCTCAAGCCCGGTTCATACTCGTCCGTGTCCGTATCGTTTTGTCCTTCTCGAGCCCGGTTCAAACTCGTTCTTGTCCCTATCGTTTTCTCTTCTTAAGCCCGGTTCATACTCGTCCTTGTCCGTATCGTTTTGTCCTTCTGAAGCCAGGTTCATACTTGTCCTCAAGGACACAAGGGCAAGGACAAATTTCGGGCAGCTGCTGTGAAAGATTGATAAATGCGTTTGAGCTAAATACTTGTATGGTTTAGCAGTGACCTTTACTACCGTCATGCAAAAAAATTGAAAGATTTGGCAATGCAAATTTTTTAAAATCGCTTAGGGACAAATCCGTGAAACGATAGGGACAAAAACAAACATGAACCGGGATTTACGCCCGGTCTATACACATTTTCTCCTCAAGCTCAATTAATTATAAAAACTACCTGGCAAAATAAGCCAATTTTCCGCATGACGAAATTGGTAGTCACTAACAGATACTATGCAAAAAAACTAACCGAAGCGCCTCTGTCCTTCACAGCAGCTTACCAAATATCGTCCTTGTCCCTATCCCTGCATCCTTATTACTTAAGCACAGACCGGGCTTTACGATGAACTACACCAAAACAGTTCAACTAAAGTCTAGTCCTGAGGTAAAACCCTGTTAAATCGACGGACTTATTCAATCGCAGCTAAACCTCAGTCAGTTCACAACTTGGAACCTGGATTCATTAGAGCAGAAGTCAAAACTAACATTCAACATGGCTAACAGTGCCACTCCTCTAAATGGAGCATTATTTGCACCACCAAAAACTACAACATCAGCACAAAGCCCAATAATATATTATAATACTATATAATTACATAATATAATACTATACTTGAGCATATTGGGGGCTATTGCAGAAGGCATGGATATTGGCTGGCCAGTTGTTTCGTCCCGGAGGTTCCACCCGCCGTCCGCCACACGCTTTTCTCGCTCCGACACTTTCCAAAGCTTCACTGTCTTGTCTACAACAAAAATATAATATTAATATATACGTATAGCACAAAATTAAAGCAGGATATATCTATGGATGGACCCGAGATCTTTCTTTTATCAGATTAAACAAACTGGACTTAGGAACGAATATTGCACTAAACAAGTCATAAATTAGTGTTATGACAAGAAAGAAATCATTTCTGTTTATACACACACAGACACACTGAAACTGCCACCGGACTAAAACGGATTCAAAATTTTAGAGTCCGTTTAATCTGACTAAAAAACAGCGCACTCAACGTTAAGTAAGTTTAGCCTTTAATGTTAAGCCTAGTCGGACTAAACTATAAACGTCTAAATTGTCTACTCCACTAATGGAATGGGCCTTTTTTCAGAAAATTAACACTAATGTCGCAAAGTTTAAGATTTGACTCTCGTGCAATTTTCACCGTACGTATACAACAGACAAAAACTTAATAGTAAACGTAAACAAATCTTAATCTATATATATAGTATCCGTAGTAACACATTTTGTGCAGGACATGTTATAAACACTAAAATAAAGAAAGCCATAGAAGATCATTAAAAATAGCTTCCTCTGTTTTATAAGATTCATACTTTTAACTAGACCCTATTAAATTCACTCAGTCAGTAATTTCACATAATGAAAAGCCTAATGCGTCCACTTTACGTATATAAATTGACATCGTGAAAATATATTATCTGGCCAGCCAAGAAAGAAAGCCAGTCAGACTGCCGAAAATGTACCATTTGTAGAAAGCAGAAAGTGGGCAGCATTTTTCTTTCTAAGCCATCTGATTTTGTTTATTTTCTCCTCAATTTCCAGGGATTTCAAATAATCAAATTCCGCCTCATGACTCTGAAAGGTGCTGTAAACATTGTACTCGGGACTGCGCGTGGCTCCGTTGAATTTCTGAAACACACAAAAACACCTGATTAGATTTCAACTTAAAAACTATATAATAATATACACACACATATATATATATATATATATATTATATATATATTTTTTTAATATATATATATATATATATATATATATATATATATTATAACTATAACTTAATTTGAAAAACAAAGCACTAATTGATAAAAAACAAACTTTAACCATTTGTTCCCTTTGAAAGATAACCACGCGCCCGCCCTTGTCGCCCGTGGCCAAAAGCTCGCCGTCATGACTGAACTCGATACACGAAATTATATCAGCTGAAACAAAAAACAATATCAAATTAGTCATTTTTCTTCTCTTATTTAGACGCTAAAAAATTAGGCTCTAAAGCGACGCCAAATTTTCGTCTAAATAGATGTCAACTAGTATTTCTCACTCATCTAACAAGACGAATAATATCCACTAGTAACAGCCAACTTATGACACCCTCTCCCTCCATAGAGGAAAAATGGCTAAAGCTTAAAAAAACAAAGACAATAAATTAAGCAGAAAGTCATGCATTTCAAAACCTTATTGACAGTTCCAACGCGTTTTTAAAAGTCCAGGCCAAATTCGTGCTTTTTCTGCTGTGATTTTTTGTTTTTTTTTTATAAAAACTTAAAAAATATAGTCTGCTAGGAGCCACGTCATGACGAAATAGAAAAAAAGCGGTTTATCCTCCGTCGGATTAACGTACAAACAATACAAATGAATAAGTCATATAAACTTTATAATAGACAATCAATCTCAAACAAATAGCAAGGAAACGCCTAAAACCATATACGTACATTATATACAGTGTCGATCTCCATTGAATACGGTTCTTGATTACACCCCACAAAACTTGAACTTGTGCCAATAGTTGTACGTATAAACGTATGTACGTATATATATATGTATTGTGCTTTGCGCAAGAAAACAGTAAACAACTTTGTTGGTTTACATTTTTTTGAGTAGATATATGTCTATCATGAACCACTAAAAATAAACACCAAAAAAATATTTTATATGTCAAAATAAAAAAATCTTTGTATGCTCATGCCGATGACAAGTATATATTATTTCTATTCTGCTTTGTATACGTTCAAGCTTCTATAATTATTTGCATAAATATACGTAAACACACCTCATATACGTAATTAAACTGAAACGGCAGTAATTTATAAGCATCTGCACGGCGACAACACATCCCACATAATAAGGCATTTCATATATATATATAATAAGGCATTTCCCTATTATCACATATAAAATGCACAAGAGAGGAGTTATAGTTATAAAAGTTATAATGTATGCGACAAACATAGACACAGGACACACTCCTTCGTAAGTATGCATAAGATCCCAGGTTATACGTATTACGTATACACACATACATACACTAACTATATGCGTTTACAAGTTCAAGTAAAGTAAAAGTATACATATATACATATTACATATACATCAGGCAAAAGTAAAGAGACCCTACAGCGTTACATAGAGATACGAGTACAAAAGTTATCCCTGTGAGTGAAAACTGTTCCATATATACTTCCTTTTAGGCAACACCGCAGCACGTCTGCTATTAGAGCGAGTCTGAACAAACCTGCGGCAAAAAGCAGACTTAAAAGTCACTTTTCATACAACTTCGGCGAAGTGAAGTTGTCTAATATATGCATATATATGTACATATAGCGTCATAACTACAGACGTATAATATTTGCTGATCTTTTCTATGCTATGCACCTGACATATTGACCAATGTCATATCAAATTATGCCATATGTGGTTAAAAGTGAGGGAACGTTGTCCTCAATTGCCCTGTCTGTCTGACTTGCCTAAGCCTAGTAAACAAGATGCTACATAACATCCCCAGCAGCCTGACGCAAAGACAACCAGAGGTTACCACACTGTACGTGAACGACTGGTGTGGTGTGCACGTTCAATCACATCTGAACACGTCATTCCGCAAAAAATGCAGATTTACAGCAAGCGGCGACTTCCCTCAAATGCCGCTTCCCACTGAAGGTTTAAGCTTTAAGGTTTATGGTCTAAGGTTTAAGGTTTAACATTTCATTCACACTGGCAGTTTAAGGTTTAACGATATTTGAATGTTGTATATTCATTGGCTGGATGCAGAAGCTCCGCCTACTAACAGCTCACAGCTGATTGTCAGAATACAGAAGCTCCGCCTGCAGCTGGTAACTGATTGACTAAATGGAGAAGCTCCGCCTACAGCTCGTAGCTGATTGGCTGAATCCTTAAACCCTAAACCAAAAAGTTGAAACCTTAAACCTACACAGTGGAAATGTGCACTATGCTCAAATCATGTTCTATGTTAAACCTTAATCCTGCAGTGGGAAGCGGCCATAAGAAGCCAGAAAAGCAGCAGCGAGTGGATGGGTGGGAACGGAAGTGGGAACCTTGCAACTTTAAGGGGGGGGGGGGGGGGGGGGGTGGGTGGGGTGGGTGGGGCGGGTGGCTGGGGTGTGGGGGTGGGTGCGTGTGGGGGGGGGTGGGTGTGGGGGGGGCGGGGGTGGGGGTGTGGGTGGCGGTGGGGGGGTGTTGGGTTTTTCTGGGGTGTTTGGGGGTGTGTGGGGTGAGTTTGTTTGTGGCGGTGTTTTTTTTGTTTTTTTTTTTTTAGTGTTGGTTGTGGCTTGGGTTTTTGTGTGTGTTTTTTTTTTTTTTACACTTTTTTGTTTTTTTTTTTTTTTTCATTCGTTTTTGTGGTGTAGTGATTTTGTAATTTTTTTTTGTGTTTTTTTTTTTGTTTTTTTGTGTGTGTATCGGCTTTGTTGGTGTTGTTGTGGTGCGGGAGGCGGGGTTTTTTCCGGGGGGGCTGTGGGGTGTGCGTGGCGTGGTCGGGGGCGGTGTGTGTGTGGTGTGCTGGCTGCCTGTGCTGCGCCGGCTGCCCGTGTCGGGGCCCCTTTTCCCTCTTCGCATCATGTTACTGCTGGGCTCCACTATCTGAATCAAACGTGAACCTGTAACTGAATCAAATGGTTTAAAACATGGCTTACATGGGTTACGAAGATATAAGATATATATAAGATATATATATATATATATATATATATATATATATATATATATATATATATATATATATATATATATATATATATATATATATATATATATATATACACAATATATATACTTTAGTAAACCTTACAGTGGCTACTGGCTGGGGTGAGTGACAAGGAAACGGCAGTAATTGTACGTTCCGTTCCCCCAGCGTGATCCCCGGACTGTTTTGTGGCTGCATACAATGTTAGGCACATCGGCACTAACACACACTGCCTCACCTATTGCCTACTGTTTCGCCACGGGGCCGATCCATCGGCGTTTAGAAGGCTGAGTACGTTTTGAGTAGTTTCCGAACTCCTCTGTGACGATTACGGTTACGGAGGTATATATATACAAAATGGCGAAAACACACGCAGCTCTGTTTGGTACTAAAACTATATATAGTCTCACGGGCAATCTTTAACACCTTGCAAGCAAAAAGATCTAAGTCTGCAACCCAAACAAAAAAATGAAAAAATTAAATTACAGCCTCATGTGACATCAAACTTATTAGTTAAGTGGAATATACGTAGCACTGACTTGCTCAACAACACAAACTACGTCAAATACGCATAATACGGTATCATTAGTTTCTACTTTATGTGCAGACTGCCTCAATAAATCACAAGGAACTAAAATTAAGGAATATTTTGAAGCTTGGAAATTTTTCTCTTCTAACCTTACATATCATATATTACTGTTTAAGTATTTGAGCTACATTACTCGTATATGTATATAAGCGGTAAGCGCCTATATGTATATATGCATTGGTTAAGCTTAAACACGAAGAACAAATAAGTGCCCATTTGCAATGGCTAAATTTTAACAGCCTATAATATATATATATGTTGGTATATACAAGCACAAACAACCGAAATCTCAATACCGAAACCGATGGTCACAATATTTTCGTAACATTTGCCGAATCTGCAACACGAAATTTTTGCGCATGCGGATGTCAAAAAAGTTGCGGATCATCTGTGGATGCGGATATATATATATATATATATATATATATATATATATATATATATATACACGACATCCCTATTGAAAAAACTAAACTCAATTTCATCCTTCTTTAGAACCTTTTCGCTGCAGTATATACTATATTACAGCAAAAACCACAAAAAGACACCAAAACCAGAGTTTTTTCCCGGACAACACTGCTAGGTCAATATTAATCAACCCAATGGTTTTCTTAAGGCTTGAACTAAAGCGCTGGCCCTGCCGTAGAAAACAAATTGTTCTCGTCAAAAATTCAATCGGTTTTGGCTAGACAAACACAAACTTAACAGGTTTAGTGTAATTTTCAAGTGAATTACAACAATATCTTGAAAGCGCAATACCAAAATTCAGGGCTTTTAGTCAAATTCCTAAAAAATCTGGCATAAGTAAAGTAAACACAAGCTATAATACAACAATTAATATATATGTGGTAGTCCAGAGTGCAATTCAGCCCAATAGCGCATTGGTCTAGACCAGAGTGCAATTGCACTCTGAGCGCGCTTGTAGTGCAATTGCACTACAAGCGAATTAGACTGTAGTGCAATTGATATTGGTCCCTAAGTCATCTTACGGTAGATATGTAACTGCCTTTTATATAATGTCCCTATATTTTGTGCCTTTTATATATAATTTGTCCCCCCAGACCCCCCATGTACATAACTGCCAAGTGATACTAGTGATAACTGCCACGTTGCGTTGATGTTGGTATTTTAACCCACTTATCATATTTCACAAACAGTGGGAACTGAGGTCATAGTTAACTTTTACTACTTGACTTAGACTGCCCGAGATGTCTACCGTAATCCAAACATACCAATTGCACTACAGTCTAATTAAACTCGCCTGTAGTGCAATTGCACTACAAGCGCGCTCAGAGTGCAATTGTACTGTGGTCTAGACCAATGCGCTATTGGGCTGAATTGCACTCTGGTCTACCACATATATACTCACAAAGCCACAAATATATACGTAGTCGCACATATGTATATATAGTATATACAGGTTCGCAACTTGAACCCTCTAATAACCGCTGCTTGATTTCATTGCCACATCATTCTTGTTTAACTAACAAGAAACTAAAAGAAAAATAGAAGCCTTCCATAATTGCTTCTTTGAATACACAAACGGAGCAATTCCTATGAACTTACGTACGTATATATATTTTCATCCAGGAAAAAGTGTCCACAGCCCTTACTTTCAAATCCAACTTCCAAGTTCCAACTTGAGCTAGGCATTCTGGAAACTTTCTTTCTTACTAATTGTGCCACACAAAACCATCCCAATCAAAATTATGCCAAAGAACCAGCCACCACCATTTATAAGAATGTAGAAAATTTTCCGTAGAAAGTGCAGATAGGTGTACCCAGCCAGCAAAATGATAAGGTTGCAAGAATATATGGTCGCTCTGCATCACGTTACTTAACATTGTAAAAGTGCTAATTTGTGAAAAAACATATATACCTACAATGTATATAAACGATAATGTAAAATGCACCTGGCAAACGATCATACACGTAACTGGGTCAAAATTTTGGGGGGCCTCTCCTGCCAAATTTTGGGGACCCCCCCCCCGATCGACCAAAACCTATTTAAATTTTGCTAAATTTTGAAAAAAATATCACAAAAAAGTGCAATTATGTATTACTAAATTTTGCCCGAATTTTCGGGACCCTCAGCCGCCCCGGGCCCTCGAATTGGGGGTCGTCCTATTCCCGCCTCATACATGAACATGAATGCAAACGATTATGTATATGGAAATTTCTATGTATCACATATTTTCACTCAAGACTAGTTCTAGAGTGTTTCGAGATCAGAAACTAAAAAAATTATTAACGACTAAAGAATAAATCGACAATAAAATTACTCTGCAACCCGCGGTTATAGTGATGCGGGAAAAAACCCTATTTCAAACTTTTCGGGTCGTCCTGTGAACCACATATATATGTAAATAGGATCCATTAATGCTCGCGGCTGTTATAACGGCCGTCTTTCACCAACTATTGCACTAATAAAATGGATTCTAACTAACTACTCACATTTCTGACTTTCTGAGTAATATATATAAGCCGCGAAACCTCCGGGGATAAAACCCTATGCGGGGAAAAAAACCCTAATGGGGGGAAAATTTTTCGGGAAAAAAATACCACTTTTTTTGATAGATTTATTATCTATGAGTGTAAACGCAATTTCATCGTGTTATACAACCCTTGGGCTGCAGTATATATGGACTAACAAACCGTTTTTACGACAACCATGTGACTCACAAGTCACAATATTTCTTCAAAAGTTGACCCTTTTTGGCAGAAATGACTTTCTACTCAATTTTACAATGTCTAAATGCATTAAATCCAGATTGTTTACGCTTATGACGTTAGAAACGGTACACAAACACCGTCCGCGTCAACCATTTTTAGATTTAAGTGGTACACAGCCGCTAAACCCTAACAATTCAAAAAATGGTAAATTTTGGTGAAACATCACCAAAACATGTTTCGTAAGGGGTGTCGAGGTATGGGGCAAAACGGCAAAAAACGTTTTGTGGCCAAATAAACGGTTTTAATAAAGTCTACGCATGTTCTTACCCCAGACCAGTCAACTTTTGTATCAGCAATGGAATGGGTGAGTTTAGCAAAAATATGTCACCAAACAAAATAGGGCTTTTTCCCCGCAATAGGATTTTTTCATCGCACAAACTTTGAACACAGGTTCACACAATGAATTCACAACTGTTGAACACAATTCACAGGTGAACCACGACGTTTTTGACTGTTTTTGAGCTTCAGAAGTATAGAAGACAGGTAACTCTCTTGAAAAATGCAAACGGCGTTGGCCAAAACTGTTCTTTGTGAAAAATTATGACAAGTCAAAAATTATATTTTATATATATATATATATATATATATATATATATATATATATATACATATATATATATAATATAAATATATACATTACTTAATTTTTACCAAAAAACGTGACTAAACTCAACCACAGCCAACACACAACCAGATATACCTTCGCTGATTTCCTCCGAGTCAACGGATCCCTTGATCTGGGAAAAGCACCACTGAATGTCCTGCGCAGACTGGGAGTCGCCCTCGCCGCCGCCCGGGTGGCTGCTGAACATCTCCTTCAGCGAACCGCTCATTCAGGCAACCAAAAAGGCTGAAACCATCATCACAAAATCATTCCAACACAAAATGTTAGTATGATCGCAAAACCCTGTTCAGCTATGTATATTATATATATATACGGCAGAGGCCAAAATTTTAAACCAAACATGGTTAGTCTTTGTGTTTGGATAGTTTTGAGTGTGCTATGATGCGGGATTCTCTAGATTAAGGGCCAATTCCTAAAATGGATTTAACAGATTAGGTTAAATCAGGATATTTTGCAAATTGGATTTTGCAGCTTGTTAAATCCGCTTGTTAAGTCCGATTAAAATAAATCCATTTAATCCATTTTAGGAACTGGCCATAAGTTGGCAGAATTTTTTTTTTAAAAATTTCTAAATATTTTATTTCCTGACTGCTAAGCCTAATATAAACCAAAGCCTAAATAAAGGCCAAATTTGAACATTGACAAAAATTGTACAATTATGGTGATTTTGGCCAATTTTTCGGAAGGAATGATGTCAGTCAAATTGCCTAACTTTGATTATAAAAAATTGTAAACATAGTCATCAATCAATACATTCTAGTGCGTTTGCTGCCGAATT
>JASANF010003315.1:0-57689 GCA_030248245.1 Trissonchulus sp. WLG1_4 | reverse complement strand
TTTCCTATTCTACTAACATTGCTGCCCTTCTGTGAAGGGCATTTTTATAATAATTTTGCGTTGCCTCTTTGGCCATAATATATCGAGTTCCTGATCCTATGATGTCGGTGCCTTGCCCGCCCTATTTTTGGCTACTATATGCTACGATAATTAGAAATTAATCCGTTCTTGTGTGTTGCAGGCCTCGCTCCCTTACAATTAGATGACCCGGGGAAGAAAACAGTCAACGAGGCAGGAGAGCGAGTGTTCAAGGCCAGCGATGATGGAAAGGAATACGTTCATAAACCGGCCGAAAGCTGGACAGCAAAAAGAGAGGCCGAGAAAATCAGGGAACGAATTGCTGCTTCGAAAGATCGACGAAAGGCCCTGGAGCGACTGAATCAGGTGCGAGGTCTGGGCGAGGCCGACCCCGAAACTGATTCAGCCGCGGCCTGGGTGCAGCGAAGTCGAGAACTGGAGAAACAAAGACAGCTGGCTGCTGACAGGGCCAAGCTGTTGGAGGAAATGGACAGCGAATTTGGCGTCGGAGCGTTGGTTGAGGAGACCACGGCAGCTAAAACACAAAACGCTTATAAGAGCTCGCATCTGAGTGGTCTGAAGGTGGAACATGACCAACAGGCTTTTGGCGAAGGCAGCGAAACCATTCTTGTGCTGAAAGACAAGGACGTATTGGCTGAAGAAGATGAAGACGTTCTTGTGAATCCTACCATGCTGGTCAGTTTTATGCTGTGGTTCATTTTTAGGAATATATTGATACTTAGTTTAAGTAGTATTATTTAAAAGTTGTATTTGATTCTTCAACATTGTTTTGAGTGCCTCAGTGTACCAATCATCACTATAGAAAGTTTTTGTGGCTATTGTGGAGACTAACTCGTGGATTTTACAGTAATTTCTCCTACTGGTGTCTGCTGGCTATGGTGGAGAGTTAGCTAAGGTGTTAACTGTTCAAGACAAAGAAAATCTTTCTGTTAGTATGGAGTTTTACAGATATTGCCATTTCTACTCTGCTGAGTATTTTACGTATCATATATATTTATTGTAGGAGCTGGAGCAGTGGAAACACAACGCTGAGATGCGCAAGAAAAAGCCAGGCTACAATCCGTACGAAGAAGAGTTGGATCCCATGAAACCCGCGAGGGAATTGCTCAGTCAATACGATGAGAGTGAAAAGCCACAGACCGATGGCTTTCGTTTGGGTGCGGGTGGTCAGGCTGCACAGGACGCAAATCAAGCTCTGGCCGCGGAAATTCGGGCCCAACTTCTGGCTAAACAACAAACACTGGACGGAAATCCGCTCAAGTTAGCCACAGAATATTTGACGCCGGAAGAGATGGCAAAATTCAAGAAACCTAAAAAGAAAACTGGCAAAAAATCAGGGGCTAAAAAACGATTGACAGCCGATGATTTGATTCCCGAAGCGCCGAAAGACGGTAATGACTTGAAACCAAAAAGTCAGCCTGCCACTACAGCTAAACCAAGCTCAAGCAGTAAGGCCACACCAACCCGCACTGATGCGTCAACTGCACCCATTTTAGTAGGTTTGAGTTTTTTTAATAAACTGATAATGGCATGGATTTAATTAGACGTATTTTTTAATGTTCTGGTTGGGAAAATGCCCTTAATTGAAGCAGTATAAAGTATTTCTAGAAATAGCATAGAGTAGATGCGTAGACAAGCACAACATGCTGATTTATCACTATTGTGTATATAATATATATAGTAGACCGGGGTAAAAAAAACGAATTTCGACCTAAGTTTCTGGGCAGCTATCCATGGCACTGTTGATTCCCAAAAAGTGGTTTAGTTATGTGGGAGCTGGGCTACAGACTCTATACAACATAAAAAAATTAGGTTAACAGCCACCGCTTACTGGCCAGCTTAAAAAATAAGCTTCGTTTTTTTTACCCCGGATGGGGTAAAAAAAACGAAGACCGGGGTAAAAAAAACGAACAACCGCTTTCATCGAGTAATTTGCTCGTGAAGAGCATAAGCACAATTGCATCATGTTTTACAAACATTTAGCTGCAGTATTGACTAAAAAAACCGTTTCTATAACACTCATGTGACTCACAATATTTGTTCAAAAATCAACCCCCTTTGGGCAGAACGGAGCTTTTGCTCAAATTTCAAATTTTTTAGTTTTTATGCCTATTACATTAGAAACTGCGCCCAAACCCCGTCTTGATCTACCAACTCTGTATTTAAGAGATGAACAGCAGCAAAACACGAAAAATTCCTACACTTTCGTGAAACATCACCAAAACAGGTTTCGTGAGGGGTGTCACTGAATTCACCAACTAGCAAAAAAACGTATCGCGGCCAAATAAGCAGTTTTATCGAAGTCTACGCTTGTCCTTACCACGGATCAGGCAAGCTCTGTTGTAAAAATGGGAGATTCTAGCAAAAAACGGGTCGCGAAACGAAATGGGGGTTTTCCGGCTAAATACGAAGGGTTTTTCCTCACTACATATGAAAAATTGACAAATTAATGAAAAAATGCATCTGAAATGTGTTTACTAGGCTGCAAAAAACACAAATAGTGTAGGAAAAGCGAAAAAAACCGTTCTATGACTATTTTTGCAGTTCGTTTTTTTTACCCCACCCCCCCTCCAAACCGGGGCAAAAAAAACGAACACTGTACAGAACCCGCCAACCACGGTGCTGGTTTCCAATTCCGCATGCACATAGATACATCACTATACAACCCCCTAATATACATAAGACAAGCCCACGCCACTTCTGTGCATAGGCACAGCAAAGCTCGTGAGATTGCCCAGAAACTTATCGGCGGCCATTTTGGGGTGGGTGCATTTGAAGTGGCCTTACTTCAAATCAGCCAACCCGAAATGCCTGTTCGTTATGATACCGAGTAGTGTTGAAGTACTTGTCACAGTGGAGAAACATCAGCCCAGCAGGTTTTGTCTGAGCTGTGGTATTGACTTCGTTTTTTTTGCCCCGGAATTCGTCGTTCGTTTTTTTTACCCCGGTCCACTATAAATGTTTGTTAAAAATAACAGGTAACGGGAGCCTGGGTTTTGTAGCGTCTGTTTGTTTGTTTGTCAAAAATTAGTTTTTTGTTGCACAAACTGTCAGACGGTAGTCCCTAAACGCGAGTTTTTTTATCTCGAATAGGTACTTATATTTACTTTTTTTATGCCTTGTTATACTTTAGGCCTTGTTCTAATGAATGTGTATGCATATTTTATTTTTTCTGTGAGTTAAGCGACCGCTGTTTGGATACAAGCCAGTTCTCAGTTCACCCAAAAATTTTACACAGATCGCCCTTCGTGCTATTTTCAGGCCAAAATCAAAGAAGAAAATATGGACATTGATAACGATGTGCTGGACAATGAAATATGGAGTGCGGAAGCGCCACTGGACGAGGATGAAGCTGAGACAGAGCTGGCCTTGGCGTTGGCCAGATCCAGACGGTTGAAGCTGCAACAGGGTTCGGGCCATAAGGCGCAGAGTAGTTTGGCTCGACTTGCCGCTAAGGTGGGTCAGATGTAGATTAGGCGGATACTGTTGTTGGGTGGAATTGTGGTAGAGGAAATGCTGTGGTGTATTGCCGAACGGGCATGTGTTTTAGGATCCTTTCATGTCATTTGCTGGGCTAGGCCACTGATGACAAATTACGATTTAATATTGATAATTTAAGATGGATTTGGTATAGTAGTGGGTGGGGGGGGGGGGGGGGCCCCCCCCGGGTTCGGTGGCTGCTTCTTTGGTGTCCCCTCCCCTTCTTGCGTTACCTTTTCCCGGTTATATTATATTACTTGAAATAGTCCGAAGGCAGTGTGGCGGATTGTTGCCAGCTAGCAAGACATTGGATTCAGACACCTGTGCACATATTACATGTAACGGCGTTCAAATTTTCGGAAGTCCTCTTCGGCTAATTTTTTGGGACAGCCCTCTTCTCTAAACGACCAAAAATTGTATGCAATTTTTGTTTTCAAAAAAATGTCTGAATTTTCAAAAAAATCATTTTTTTACATTTTCGCCTAGATTTTCGGGACCCTCCTTCGAGGACCCTCGATTTGTGGGAGATCCGTTCTCCTCCAAGTACAGATAAGTTCGAACTAGACTTGAGTCCGCTGGTTTAGGAATGACATTCATAGTAACCATGGTTTATTATTGTACTAAAACAAACTTGGTTAGCCCAGAGAACAAAATTAATAGCGTAAATGAATGGCCTGTGAGTCTTCTGCTGTAGAATAGCTGAGCTAGGTAGTGGTTAATTGTTGCTAATCTAATTGTGTTTCTATTGTATTCAGGTGAAGACGGAAACAGATACTGACTGGCTAAATCGTGACGGCGAACCGATGACTGACGGAATAATCATTCCCATGGAAACGTCCGAAGCTGCAGCAAACGCAGACGAAAATGGCCAAGGCGGAATGATACTGGATGCGATATCGGAGTATTGTCGTAATCTGGGCGATATCCCCACCTTCGGCATGGCTGGCAATCGAGCAGACACCGAACTGGCCGTCAAGGATGAGGAGGCGATGAGCGAAAGCGACAGCGACGCAGAACCTGAAACAGCAAATGGCCAGCCCACCGACGACGCGGCCAACGGGCGACTGGACTGGGGCATGGGCGGACAGCCGATTGCCCAGAAACCACGCGGGGAATGGATTGAGGCAGAGTTTGAGGGAGTCGACACGCCGACCAAATCGGGCAAGACTGTCAAGTTTGAACCCATACTAGAAGAAGAACCAGATATTGCTACAGGAACCGCTGGTGAGTAGTTATTGTTAATAGTGCTCCTGTGATTAAGATTGTCGAGGCATTGTAATTGATAATATTGCAACGTTGTTACAACATAGTAACTATTAGTTTTTTGAAGTTGTGATAATTGCTCTTTATTTGATCAATTCCCTGTTTATCAATAATGATGGGTCTTTTCGTTCAGTTTAGGTTTAGAAAAATGTAGTTTTATTCTGATGTTACATGAATCCTAGCCAATAATTTTCATAAGGATCGGAATAATGAATCAAAACTATAACTTTATAATATATGCGAACCAGACTGAACAATTTTCATCAAACTGTGTCGAGCTGTTTCATTTAACCTGTCATAATATGCACAACCGTATTTTGGGACTAAGTAGTCAGTATCATATTTGTAATCTGACTCACGGACAAACATGGGCGTGGGGGGGTTTGGGGGGTTTTAATAGAACCCCCCCCCCCAGAAGGCAACCTCACCCCCCCAGACAGGTGCTTCACCCCCCCCCATACTGCTGGACGGTGGCTCACGAAAGCAGCAGGACAGCTGCTCCGCACCCCCCCCCCCCCCGGTGGCTGGCTCACCCCCCCCAAAATTGGCCAGCTGCCCACGTATGCTCACGGAGTGTATTTTTTCATAGAATTCAGTCTCACTAGAATCAAAACTTTGTAAGATTAGATTGGAAGAAATTGATATTGTCCCTCTGGATCCAAGCTCTCTACATTAGATTGGATGAAATTGATATTGTCCCTCTGGATCCAAGCTCTCTCTATTAGATTGGATGAAATTGATATTGTCCCTCTGGATCCAAGCTCTCTCTTTATCAGTTGAGACCTTAAATATGACTACTTTGTTTTAGGCGCCTTACTGGTGGCTTCGAAGAAGGGTTATCTGGAGGAAGGATCTAGCCGTGGACCCCCGCCGCAGAAAATGCCGGGCCCTCCCGCGAAGAAGAGTGGAGACGGCTCAGTGACCCAAATGCAGGCCCAACGATACTCCGTGATGGATAAACAGTTTCAGGACATTGACGATAAATATGCTCGAAAATTGGAGCGTATGGGGGCCGGCGGGCCGATACAGGAATTTCCTGAAAAATCTGACTATAGCCCTAACATACAGTTAGAATATGTGGATGAAACTGGACGGGAAATGCGACCCAAAGACGCCTTTAATTTTCTGTCGTGGAAATTTCATGGAAAATATCCGGGCAAAAAGAAGAAGGAAAGACTGCAGCGTCGTATTTTGGAGGACCAGCTGGTGAAGGAAATGACCTCATCAGATACACCGCTGGGAACCCTAGAAAAACAATTAAACAAACAGAAACAGTTACAATTGCCCTATATAGTACTCAGTGGGTCTCAGGCTAAAGACCCGATGACTACGCTGCGAAAACATTAGTAGATATGTTTTATTAACTAGTTAATTAATTTATATATATAAATTAATTATATATAAATTAATTGTGTTTTGTATCTCAGAAGGAAAAAGGGACTGAAACACTATGAAAAATGTTTTGATGGTTGGTTGTCTTATTTGAGGTAGCGTTCTGCATAACCGACTTCGGGCGAAAAAAATTAAGTAGTTAAATTTGAATTTGATGACTATCTTTTGTTATATTTATATAGCGTTAAAAGAATTTGTATATTCAAAAAATGCATATTGGGATTTCATTTGAATTGAAGTGCATATTGCGATATTTTATTATTTTTAAAGAATTTGTAAACATTGAAAAATTTGAAAAATTTAAAGTTCATGTGTAGACGTGTAGTGATATTTATATGCGCACAACTAAATTCTGACAAAAAACAGTTGCACCACTTGAGAAAACGAAACATATGATTTCGTTACAAAAAAGAGTAGATTTTGACTATCAACAGTACAGTAAGTAGTAGCAGAAATCTTGCCACTAAAATACAGGCAAATACTAGTGGCGCAACACTATTATTTGTCAGACTTTAGAATGTACGTTTCATGAGCTTTAATTTAATGTAATAAACATACAAATCGGGTTTGAAGTTGCCGACATATTTGGCCGAATAAATATTTACTCAAAATATTATATTCACGTGAAAAGCTGATAAATTTTTGAGATTGTAAATAATTTTGCACAAACCAATATGACTGCTGACAAATTTTTAAGGAAAAATATGTTTTAGTGAAACGTTTATTTTTTAAAAACGTGAAATATGTGGCAACGGCGAACACATCAGTTTTTGCCCGCTGCGATTGAGCTTGAAACTTGCACCATACAGTAAAATACATAATCTGAAACTGGAGACACTGAAGTTTAAGATTTTCGAATTTTGGCTTGCTGCTTAGTGCTGTTATTCTGAATTTCGAATTGACGACTTTAAAAATACCAAAATAATAAATTGCCACGATCTTTCATTTTGCCGAACTACGTCCGACTAAAATATGACTAGAAAACATGTAATAAAATGGCTTGGCACTAATACTGTTTGGCTTGGTTTGGCGAAAATTTCATCGCTACAGTTTCTTTAGTTTTAACTCTCAACCGAACTTTTTTCCTTGGCGCCACTTCAAGGCTCGAAAAATATCTTTTTTCTGTAATTATGACTAAGTCACAAGTCTTGTGCATAATTTCATTTATTGTTAAATTTTTGTTCGTTTATTGTGCACCTTTGTAATGTAGAAAATTCAATAAAAATTGTTTCAGTCAAAAGTTGAGCAGTGTCTGTCTTAATCTTTAAAACACGTTTGTGTCTGTTGTTTTATCACGAAAAATCAACTTGTGAAGGAATAAATAAACTATGCATAATTTTAGGCTTGGGCGCTGTCGCGCCAACTCGTCGATGCGCTGCTTGTTCTTCAATTCATGTTTTACGTGAGTTATACGTATATGACTCAGTAGTATTGGCAAGAACTAAAAGATGCACGTTGCTTACAGTGAGGCGCAGGAGTGTGTTCGTGTTGAATTAAAATATCAACGAAATTTTAACGTTTACAGGTAACTTAGCTCACCTTCAACGAACAAGCAAAGCCCAATGCAAAATGAACCTGGAAATATTCAAGCTATATTTTCACGTAGTGAACCAAAGCCTGCCGCGCAGCACATAAGTATTTGCACGATGTTTAATAGTCCAGTAAACAGTTTCTAGTATTATCATGAAAATCTGCATCAGATGGTGATTCACTTTTGCCACTTTTGGAAGCTCATAATACGCCTCATTTTATCGGTCCTTCGTTTCGACTATGTAGTAGCAACTCGTCTGCCTTATGACCGACGAAAATGCTAGTCAGTTTCATGGGGTGAATTAATATTGTCATTTACAAAGCTGCTAACGCCGTGCTTGCTATAACAGTGCATTGTGAGCCTGCGTATTTTCCGTTAAGTAGTGGACTGGTTTGCGCCATTATGGCTATGATCAACTCCATTTTACTTGTACTCCAAATTATGGAGTTTGTTAACTTGTGCAAAACAATGGATAATTTGAAACTGAATAATGTCAGATATTATTATCAAAGTGAAAGTGAGGAGTGTGTGGTTCAAGACTTTACTGCTATAAGGATTATGCATTGCTGTGTAAGTCATACTATGCAAACAGACAGAGGATAATATTGGACGTTGTGAATGTTGTGATAAAATTTTGTTGTAAACCTTGCATTTGTCAATCTATAATTCATACGTATTCATGTAAAATATGCAAAAAATGAGCTTCGAGTTTTGTTAGTGTGTATATACTTGAGCCGTTTTAGTCACATAATAATTATGTACGTGCACAGGTAGGTATTGACTACAGTGACACACAGACATATAATGAACAGGGCCACAGAACAGACACATTTCAAACATACACTTACATTTACACAGACCCGTACAATCACACAGATAAAAACACGCAAAGACGCATACACATAACTTTCTTAGTTACACGTTATTTTTCCGACACATCATTCTAAAGAAGCCTGCTGCGCTGTGGCGCAGCAGGAAAAATGGAGAACCAAGATTTAGACTGCTTCTGAGATATTAGATTGTGGAAATTGTTTATTGCCTTTGAAGAGTTTTTGGATTGAGGAAAGAAGAGGCCAGTAGCCTGTTTCAATAAACTCACAGGCCCACAAATTTGTGGACCTGTGAATTTTTTGAAACGGGTTACAGAAATGTACAAAATGTTTTTTGGTCCTGCTACTCATTACTCATTATTGCACATTGCAGGAAAAAAACAGCAAGATACATAGTTTGTTCTGTATTGCTGTTTGGGTTGTTTCAGTTTTAATATTGCCTCAACATTGCACTAAGCAACTTTCTGGCTTGGTTGTGGTGGCAGTCAGGAATTGATTTGGCGTGCCCAAATGGCAAGCTCAGACTTTCTCAAAGGTCTTCCTTCTTACAACGCTGACAATTTCTCACGATATTCCCGTCCGACCACATTTGGGCGCACAGCTGTATGTTTTTCGGTAGCGTTACTTAATTAGGTTTTGACAATAGCGCCAGCAAATTCTTATGTATGTAAAATCTAAAAATACGTATATTTTTTCGCATGATGTAATATTTAAAAAATCAAAACATAGACTGGGTCCATGTCTTAAAATTTGATTAGAACTGGTCACTGTAAATCAGTAGGGAAAACCCGTCATCGGGACGAATTCGGGAGAAAATTTGCAGAGCTTGCCATTACGAAATCTAGTCTGAAAAACTATAATATGATGTTTGTCATCGTATACGATGTATGTTTGGCTATGAAGCCGTTGGAAATCCCCACCTCTGTAAACCGTCCCTTCACACCCCAAAGCCACAATATTAGTAGGATGTTATTTTCAGCTAGAGAAGCCCAAGCTGTACATTCCGAGCGCTGAGCATCCTGCCGAACAAGGTTGGTTAGCATGTATGTAGAGTTGTTATACTTGCTGCCAAACAGAGGCAGGGCATGCCTGGAACAGCAACAGAAAATCGATGTGTGTTAGAGCGGATTCAAAGCGCTGGGAATTTGGGATCGATATTATGTGATAATTTATAGTGGAGTACTGAAGACTGTAATCACGGTTGCTGCACAAAGTCTTACCGTTTGTGTAACATCCATATTGTGCCATCTTGTGGCATGTGGCTGCGCTGAAGCGTATAAATCTTGAAATCGTACATACATCGTAACTTGTACTGATAACTTAAGGCCTATTCGCACGAGGGCGCATTTTGCTCCGCGCATTGCACGGCACACGCCATGGAGCATGAGCGGGCGCTCACGCACACTTGCCTAATGCATTGTGTGAAATAATGCAGCAGGCAGTGTGAAAATAGAATGCGCCCACTTTTTAACCCGACCCGACCCGACTTCCACTGAAGCTGCTATCGCTCATGCGCCCGTTCGTGCGCCCGCACATGCTTCCTCGTGTGAATAGGCCTTTATTAGGGCCTTTTCCTTAATTGTATTAAACGATATGAGATTAAATTCAGTAGCTCAACATACAATTGACGAAAGTTTATAAAACTTTGTAGAACGACAAAACCCTATTATCTGTATTTGCTTGCAAAATTTTATAAATTTAAGTGAATTCTACTTTGAGTTTTGAAGTTAATCTCCTTAATCTAATCCAGTTAGTATTAATTTATAAAAAGGCCCTTAGTAAGTGAATTGAATTCAAACGAATAAACGATTATTCGCTCTGTAGTATTCTATTTTGACTATTTTCAATGCTATTAAGTATATTGAGTCGTCGTGTTTATATACTGTTTGTGTTATTTTAGTGATCGTTACCGAAAAAACCAGCATTCTCTTGCGATACCTTCACAAACAATGGAATAGAAAGGTGCAATTGCGGATTGAATTACTGAATAATATATATATATACATAATTTGAAATTTGAGGTATTCTTATTTTCGGAATCTTAAGCAGTGAGGTTTGGGCTGGAAGCACAGTCAAACATATTTTAGTTATTTTCGAAAGTCCAAAGTAGTGGCATCTACGAAAATATCGTCCCTTGTTCTGTAGCTAGTTTTGATCTTGACTGCATAAAAAATATGTACTTGATTATTTCGATAACGAGGTTCAGGCTACATAGTTATAGACTGTCTTTTTTTAGATTGTCTTTTCATTCCACACAACAGTTTTTGCAACTATCTGATATTTTTCTTGTGGGACTGGTCTAAATTATGAAATAGAATAGACTAGTGGACTAGAGTCGACCTCGACGTCGAAAAGAAACTTGAAAATGTATTGGATTGTGATTCCAGGAGAATCCGAAGAAACGCAGTGGCTCCGTGGAAGAGCGTGGGAGCGGAGAAGAATCAGCGGAGGACGTGGGAGAGAATGGTGGTGGCGCCGGCCCGTCTACCTCCGCCTCCACCGCGTCTGGCACAGCAGCTGATTCCAGCCAGTCCCACAATAGCCTCACTGGGCTCAGTTCCAGACCGCCGAGGAGAAAAATGCCCAGAACTTCATAGATTGTGTCACTGTTAGATGATAATATTTTTTGAATAATATAATATCAAGAATATAATAATAGTAAGTGTATACATAGTAATATATAAGTGCATGTATGTGCCCATCGTTATTCACAAAGTCCTTTGATGTGTTGCAGAATAATTATTACTCAACAATTAAGAGCACATAAGCTCAACATTTATAATTTAAGAACAGCGAAAACTTGCCAGTTTGCCACTCACGCAAGCGCACCAAAATACAGCTTAAAAATGCATCGGTTAGCCGTCAAACAAAAGAGAGTCCCATTGTTGCTTATGGGTGGCTTCACGCACAAGCTACAAAACGTATTTTCATTTAACCAGCCCATTAAGAAAACTTTAGTAATGTGCAACTTACTATTGTATTCTCTTGATGATAATGTGCTACTTTTTATTTTGTAATCCATGTACAATTTAATGTACTTGTTGACTATGTTTCAGTGTCTTGCTAGTAGGATCATCGATTATTTCTGTCCGTGGAGATTGAGAGATCTGTTCCATTTTTGAATCTTTGGTCGACTTACGTCACGCAGGATTCGAATGTGTATTCACGCTTTGCCTGTCTAAAAACAAACAAATCGCCTGTAGGGTTTAAATTATTACTGGCGCTATTTTAATCAATTTTTTCGTGTTAACGAAACATGTCTGTATGTATAGATCGTATCACCGTACGCGGATTTATTCTCAGTTACTGTAAACAAACTTTCTTTTGATAACCGAAAACAAACTTAAAATCTATTGATTTTGTTATTATTTATATTTTTTGTCTGTAAATACCATTTTCATGTTGTTTTTGTTGACATTCTTTTTTAGCATGGCTGATTTATGTATCCAATGCAAAAGCATTTATGAGTTGCTTTATTTTGGAGTTTTCTCATGAAGAAGTTTGATTTCTCAAGATCAAGATTTTTGAACTTTTAAAAAATATTTTAAAAATTGTGACTAGTGTTGATTCTTTTATACAATAATGATTGTTGCCTAAATTGGAATTTTGATGTAATAACTTTAACTGTTTGGATGTTTTGTGGGCTGTATTGACGTATTTCCCAGTTATTGCATTGAGGGGTTGTATTATTGTAAAGCCCGATTCATACTCATTCTTGTCATTGTCGTTTTGTCCCTAAGTATTTCCAAAGAAAACTGTCTTGCTAAATGTGACAGTTTTTCGCATGTACAACAGAGTCAAGGAAGACTAGGCTGTATCCGAGAGATTTACCGAAACCGTTTTTGGTACTTAAATTTGTCCCAGCAGCTGACTAAATTTTGTCCATGTTCATGTGGAGGGGGGGGGGCTGGGGGGGTGGGGGGGGGGTGGGTGTGGGGGGGGCGGGTGGGGTGGGGTGGTGTGGCGGGGTCGGGGCTCTGTGTAGGGGGGTGGTGTGGGGGGTGGCCCGCCGTCCTGGGGTGTTGCGTGCTCCCCGCGCCTTGCTTGGTCTCGGGCCCCCCCCCCGCCTGGCGCCCGTCTCCCGCGCGGCGGGGCGGTTGGGGCGCGGGGCGGGCGGGGGGGGGTGGGGGGGGGGGGGTTGTGCGCTGGGTCTCGGGGGGGGGGGGGGGGGGGCGGGGGGCGCGGTTGTTTGTGTGTGTTGGCCCGGTGTTCTCCTCTTCTCTTCCGGTATTAATTAAGTGGATTGCTGCTTTTTTCTAATTAAATGTTTTCTGTATTGCTGTTGCATACGCCATCTTTTCGTTCTTGTAGCTAGAGAAAGACTATATTATATATATATATATATATATATATATATATATATATATATATATATATATATATATATATATATATATATATATATATATATATATATATATATATATATATATATAAAGCACTCCTTAGGTAATTAGTGTGGATGAGCTGTTTCCAGTGCAAATAAGCTTAGAATTGCTGCGTCATTGTTACACTAATTGAGTGTCGGTTTTTTACACTTATAGCTGTGTCGTTGACGTGTCACCGGCCGCGTCGCCGGACCGGTGAAAAAATTCAGCCGGCCGGCGACTATCTCGGGCCGGCTGGCCGGTGTCACGGGGTAAATCTTCCCCCCGGAAGAAACACCCCGGGGTAAATCTTCCCCCCCGGCATTCAGAGAAATTCAGCCATATTTAATTTCCGATTATATAATTAATGACGCACCTATTGGAACTATGAAACGAGTCCGCTCAGACGCACTTTTTACTTTTTACTTGTTTTTGGGTATGTTGCATTTTTCAAAAAGTAGGCCCCTAAAAGGGGCTAATTCCGAAATAATGGCGTGAATTTAATTACGACATAAATAAATCAAGCTTAACACATGTTGGAACAGTAAATCTTTAGTCATTAACTTACTTACTTTGTTGGCCAAAGTAGTGTTACTGTTGAGGTTGAGCTAAAGTTGACTATCTTTGATGACCAAAATTTGTAATATGTAGTTTTACTGTTTCCTGTTTTTAGCTAATTGTAAAAAGTGGGTGGCTGTTCGATACAAAACTACGTTTATTGGCCAAAGCAGAGTAGGTCTTTGAACCAAAAATAAATCAGGTTGTTGACCAAAGTGTGGTTGATACACTTACTACAGGTCATCATGGTCACACATTCATTCATTTATGGAATAGGGGAAAGCGCCCAATTAGGCGATCACGTGCATTTATTTATGAGCCAATTAAATTTTGGCTAGAAAGCTACCCCCAAACAGATAATCCAATCAAAAGAAGCTGAAAGTGTTCCTATTGGCCGCTTTCCCCTAATTCATTTTTATACCTGCGGAAGTGCGGACTCATGTTTCATAGTTTCCATACTTGCGACTTAAGCCTAGTTCATTTCATACTAGTCCGACGGTGTCCGTAGTTGTGGTTGTACCTGTCTGTACGTGTCGGTGTCCGGAAGGTTGTTTGTAACATTTGCCCGCGTTCGTTTCCGTACGTAGAATTAATTCATACTTCCGCGGGCATTTCACAGACAGTCACAAGTGCATGTAGGCCTATATGTAAAATAACGCCTACACATTCTGCAGCGGACCAAGCGTGTGAGAAATGAGAATCACTCGGGGGGAAGATTTACCCCGTGACACCGGCCGAAAATTCCGGCCTGTCACAATCACTATTTCGTTCAACCGGTAAAATGTCGAAATATATAATCTCACCATATTGTGTTTTGGTAGGAGGGCATCATTATTACATAGGTAGGTAATGCTCTCAGTACCATGCGCGAAGCCTTCTGTTCCAACTGTTTAAACTTATTTACGGAAATCTCGCAGTGGAAACGTGCAAGGGGACACATTTGTATATTAGTGCCCGAGTGCAGTTTTTATTGTCATAGTGGAGCGCAAAACAGCCCCTGTATACGGTTTGAAGGCGGTACCCCCTCTTCTCATTAAATTAGTCAAAATTTCTATCACTAGGGTGCTCGACTAAGTGGGGGAAATGTCACAAGGAAATCTTCCCCTTCCTAGGGTTATTTTCTCTTAAATATGTGTAGGGGGAGAAATTCCCTGACCAAAATTTTAACATTAAACTTAAATCAGCGATCCGGCTGAGCATTATTCATTAATCGGGCTTAAATCATCCATCCGTTATGATAGGTACTGTGACTGTCCAATATCTAAAATTTTGACCGTGGAGGTGTCGGAGCAGGGTGGACACAGGAGATAGGACATGGGTTAGGTTGGGTATAAAGTCAGATAGGGCAAAAAAGTTAAACTTTAACTTTAACTAAAATTAAAAAAGTTAGGGGTCTTACTTTAACTTTAACTTTAACTTCAAAAAAGTTAAGGGTCTTACTTTAACTTTAACTTAATTTAAATTCAAGCACCCATACTTTAACTTTAACTTAAATTCCGCCAATTTCTTAACTTTAACTTAAATTATAACTTTTATTCAAAATTTTGAATCTATACTTTTTTATAACTTTTTTATTTACGGTAAGATAATTTAAGAAATATTTTAATTGATGTTTTAATTAACCAAAATTGTTGTCAAATTTAATTTTTTTCCTCCGACGCTGTAAACAACCGTAATTTTTGGTCGTGGTACCTATTTTTACTGGAGGCCGCTCAGCTTAACGCATTCACAACATATCGTAAGTGGCTCATATGATTGTATTGTTGAAGTAGTGTAGTGGTAAACCTTCTAGAGAATAAACTCTGCAACTGCATAGTGTAAAAGTAGCAGCCACAGCGAATATAATTAACACGCGAAGTTGACTATTGAGTTGTCAAAAATTTGTGATTATAAGAACTTTTGTTTGGTAATTTTTTTAAACTCAATACACATGCTAATCACTTGATCGTCTAGTCTGATGTCTGTTTTGTACTTTCCTTCTACATAGTTATAAGTAAGCATCGCTACCCATCGAATTAGCGTTGTCGAGTGGTCAAAAGTGCTAGTCCACAAGTTGTAGATACTTCGAGGGTTCGACCCACATACATAATGTGCTCAGTTTTTTGCTAAAAATTTACGCAACTTTTGTCAGCAAAAACTGTTGTGATCTTAGATTTTCTTGTCAAAATATGCGATTGCGTGATTGAATTGATACCAAACTTGCCTATAACTGTAAGGCTTGATGTCACCACTTGATCTTATGTTGGGCAAAGGCGTACCCAGGGGGGAAGGTTCTAATTCTTCCCCCCCCCCCCCGAAATTTTTTCCCAGTGATTTTTTACACTAGGGTCCCCCCTCTAATTTTTATGGTCCGCAAAAAAAATTTTTTGGATACATTTCCAACTGACCAACTTCGGCCTAAAAATAAAAAATTTCTCCCAATTTTTTCTGGGGGCTGCCCCCCCCCCCCAGACCCCTGCGACTATGTGGCTTATTATTCCTTGCTAGCTTTCATCAAAGCCTGGCCATGTATTCACAAGTACATTATGCTGCATTTAAATGTCTATATACACGAGTATATTATGCTACATTCACTTGAGTAATACACTGTCTGAATGTCTGATGTGACGTTACCATCTTTTGTTTTAATTTTCTGTCGGAAAAAATTTCTGATACGTCTCATGTCTCCAGCAGTCCAGCTGACCAAATTCGGTCTAAAAAATGGAAAAATCGCCTAATTTTTTTTCTGGGAGCCAGCAGGGGGCTGCGCCCCCAGACCCTTGCAACTTTGTGTTTAACGGATCTGTCGTTTGTCTGGCGTTTTATAAGTTTTAAAATTGCTTGAAAGTGCATTTTAACTCATTACGAAAAATCAAATTCATTCCCCCTAGAAATGTTTTCTGGGTTTGCCACTGATGTTGGAAGTGTATGATGATCCAAGATGGTTCTTTCTAGACATTAACAAACAGCTGATTCGTAGTCAGGTGCTTCACATTACCCCTGTCAAAAGTAGATAATAGGAAGAGTGTGATACACGTTTGTGGCCTAGAAGCGTTTACATGCTGCGACCATTATCTTCCCAACAAGCACAATTTTCATGCAAACTTTTTGAGTGAATTTATGCTTTTGCCACATACGAACTTTTACAAATTTTAGTACTGCCGCCAACAAATTCCTGAACACATACAATTATTCCCCAACAGTTACCCCAACCGTATACCCTTAAATGTGGAGGAGACCCCACGTTTCGGCAGGGGCGGACCGTGAGTCGTGACCTCCAAAAAGGGGGGATACGGCATACACTTATTCTACCTTATTTGACTTTTTTACTAGATTTACGAATTGCGTTATGACTGGTGCTCGGACGTCGGCTATGCTGTTTTCGAAGAATTACGTCTTGAAAACAGTGGCTTACCCAGAAAAAAAATTGGGGTGATGACTTCTCGAATTTTTGTAATGAGTTAAACTGTACTTTTTAGCAATTTTAATACTTTCGCGTTTGATTAGAGTTAACAAACAAAAGATCAGTAACCTACAAAGCTGCAGGGGTCTGGGGGCGGCAGCCTCCAGAAAAAATTGAGGGAAGTTTTGATTTTCAGGCTAAATTTGGTCAATTGGAGACGTATCGAATCTTTTTTCCGGCCAGACTATGAAAACAAAAGGGGTGACTCAATTTCAGTCAGAAAAAAATTCGGGGGAATTATCCTGATTCCCACTCCCCCATGCCGTGAGTACGCCCTTGGTTTGCTTTGCCCATAACGATAACCCATTTAACCCTTTCATGCCGGGACTTTCCCTGACTAGGCAGCCGGACTCTGACACGCTCTAGTTTTTTGGCCATTGCTCGAGTACGTACATCGTAGGAAAATCGCGAAACCACCATTCGATAGAGAAACGAATGGTGAACAAAACATGATTAAGCGATTAGGGGTCTAAGACGCACCGTTTTTTAGTTATAAGCGCTCAAATTTGAGAATTTGTAAAAATTTGCACCATCGCGAGCAGCCTCCGGAGAAAAGATTTTAATTTTGAGGCCGAATTTTATCACTCTCCGGCTATTTTTGGTAAGCGGCTCCGAAAAATTTTCCTTTGCTCCGGGCAAAAGAGAGGATATATCCCATCCCCCATATCCCCTCCCCACCACCGTTCGCCCTTGAAATCCGGGCTTTATTTTTGTCACCATGAACCCAATTGACACCCACGGAATACAGTAACCACTGGGGTCATTTTTTTAAAAACAATTTATTAGAAATTTTCATCCAGCTTGGAAACTTTTTAAGCCTGTTTTCCGGTCAAGTCTGGAAACTTCCGGAAAACTACCTCTAGTAGTTTGCGGAAGTTCCCAAAAAGTTTTATGGCATTCCCAACTCTCGGCTCACCCATTAATGTGTATTCACTAAAGTTACGCAGTGTGGTTATGGTATAAAGCTGAAAAATCTATTTATCTGTCTAAAACGACTCTCTATAACTTTAACTAAAAAAGTTTTGGATCTTAATCTAACTTTATTTAAAAAAGTTAGGGGTATTACTTTAACTTTAACTTTTAAAAAAGTTAGTGGTCATACTTTAACTTTAACTTTAACGAAAACGGAGATCAAACTTTAACTTTAACTTTGAAAAAAGTTAGTGGTCTAACTTTAACTTTAACTTTAACTAAAACTAGGCCTTTTGCCTAACTTTAACTTTAACTTTAACTGAAATGAAAATGGGTTGACTTTATTGCCCTTCTTTTTTTACCCAAGGTAGACCGAGTCCAAGAAAGACATTCACAGCATTACTACCGTTGATATTACCGATACCGTTATCAGCTGTTTTCTCCTGAGTAACCGCTAGGCGGGAAGCAAACAAATCTGGAAGGCTTGTCCCCAGAGCGACGAATGTTATTGCTGTCACAGGATCTCTTAGGCCGACCAGGCAACCAAAAATGGCCGCTAAGTCGCCGACAATAGCCGTTAGCAGTCCGATAAGGGCTAAACTTATGAAGAAACAGGGCCATCCTCCGGCCAGCGAGGGCGGCGGCACCACTGCAGCGAATATCAGTTTCCAACCGAAAGAGGCTACGTGATGTACGTAATGCATAGCTGAGGCGTTTTCTACATCGCCGTCGTTTACGTTTAGTGCTCGTCTAAGCTGGTCCTTCCAGGTAGCAGCTTGTTTCCCCCCCATCTCGTCTAGATATTTGCTGACCAGGGCATCACTTTTTGCAAACCATTGCACAACACGGTCGTCTCCCACGATGGTCACGATAACCTGATCATATGCGCCAATTCGTGCTCTGCCTTCCGTCACCCCACGAATCTTAACGGCAAATGATTCGTGTTTTTCTATTTCCATATCATCAACGATAGGAATGGTGATGTGTTTTCGGACCTCTCCAGGCTCAAAAATTAGATGACTGGATCCGCCCAAGTAGTCTTTACCTTCTTCCGCAGTTATGTCCATTGTTTCCCAAGCAATGGTCAGTATATCACTGAAACCGCCACTTCGTGTGACAGGCACGCGAGCTTTTCCCGTAGTTTCCTCAACGATAAGACTGTTCCTTTCAAACTGGACCTGGGGGTGTCTCGCCCCCTCTTCATCTGAAACAATTTCTATCTCCGCTATATTCATTTTTCCGATCGCTACCCCAGATTCCTGAATATCCGCCAAGTCGAGCTTCATATAAAATACTTCATTCGGTTCAGGCTCTTCGTCTTGAATTATTTTGACTGCCACTCTCATATCGCGTTGACCTGGTAAAAACTTGAACGTCTGCGCAATAGGCACGTAGTCCTGGTGTGCAGTTGCGGTTCCATCAATGGTTTCAACGAAAAACTCTGCCTCTCGTCGAGAATTTCCTTTTCTGACAATAGTAATCCTAGCGTAGCCTTCGCTCTCTAATGATGCAAAGTTTTCGGCTCCGAATTCGATTAGCGTAACCTCCGGGTCAGTTTTTGCCGAACCGGGCCTCACATCTGCATTTGCATTTAGTGGCAAATTCTCAGGCGTAGCGAGAGTAACGTGAGGATTCGATGCCATCCATCCAGCCTGGCGTCGATAATAAGCTTTATTATGGGATTTCTCCTTTTGTACCTCAGCTGCTACTAGCTGAGCTATACCGTCGGCAGACAAATGTGGATTTCTTAGCGCTAGTTCTTTTTCCAAGGCGCCATACTGTAATTTTTCCCAACCAGCTAGATGCTCACTTTTGCCAGATTTTACACTCCTAGGTTTGCTGCCGTTTTCGATTTCTTCTACTTTGCTGTGATCAGGACAGCATAATTTCTTATCAGCAATGTAAGCTATGATAACTGTGATCGGGAAAAAACAAAATGTCAGTATAGCCTCCCATATTTGAACCTCATTCTCTGATATCACTTTTAAAGTCATCAACAACCAAATGTAAGCAAATAGACCAAAAAATGTGGTCACCGCGAAAACGTATACTTCGCTTATTTTTCGCGTTTCGCCGTCTGGCACTGACATTATACAAACAGCAGTGATACAAAAGAGATTAAAGGCAGCAGATCCCACGATGGTGGATGGACCCAGTTCGCCAGCTTTGAAGCCATTACCTTAAAACAGCAAATTGAGCTTTGCCTATTTGACGTTCGTGTCTGCCTGCGTTCGATGACAATGTTCATTATCTTAGTCATTGCTATTGCATTCCGCTTACCTGAAAACTACTCATACTAAAATATTTTAAACAAAAAATTTAGAAGTAGATTCCTTTGCAATTTATTTGCTTTAGCACTGATTTATTTTTGTTATCATTCAAGGGTATATGATAGAAGGAGCTCATCCTCCTATACCGTGAGGTAGTGGTCCAATGTGAAGTGCAAAATAGTCTATTTATGTACTGTTTTCACGGTATTGAACTTGTTAGCTTGAATTCTTGAATTCTGTTTTAATGTATAACATCAATTAAAAAACTAGCAGACAAGAAGTACATAACAATTGTAATGACACCCACCTATGATTTCAATAACAGATAGTAGAATTTCAGGAGCGCTGCTGCCAAGTGCCATAAGTGTTAGATTAGCGACGGTGGGGTTCCAGAGAAGCACCTCAACGGAATTGCCATCTTTGTCTTTCCGTACCGTAGTCTCACTGGTGATTCGTTCAATGGCTGACATAAAAACATCCGCGATAATTGCTACTCCAACGAAAGCCCACAATAAACCGGCAAAATACAGCGCCGCGCGAACATAACGATTCCAGTTGTCTTCTTCGAGAATTGGTAGAATAAGACCTTTACTAGAGCAATATTGGCTTGACGTTGGAGCAAAGGTAGAATTAGGGACCACCCAGGTTCCATTTCCCGTTAGATTTAGCCAAATCAGATTATTAATAGTGCACATTAGTATGTACATACAGTGTTACTCCGGAAAGAGCAAACAGCTAAAATTAACGAAGAAACGACAGTGTGTGTACCCGGTTATACCTTCGTTAAAAATTCAGTACTGAAATTTCCCTGTAAAATTTATAAATTACTGTAGAGTAAATGAATGACTAGATATTTGAGAACGTGGGTAATTGAGTCAGTGTCAGACTTCTGCTTACAAGAAAAGCATAAACTTTCAAAGCAAACTGACTATTGTAATGATTAATGGACTAGTAATGCACTAAAAGTACTATGTAGTTTATTTAAAAAAAATTGCAAGATTAGGTACAGTACTGGTAAACAAAAAGGCACTGAAGATATTACATTCCGTAGATATGTACATATGTAGATATTAGTTAGGATGTCGAAAATACGACTGAACGGCCAAAAGGATGAATGGAACTATGATTCGTTCCTTAATATCCGTAGCCGCAAAACGAGGATTTAAATCACTATATATTCAGGAATGAGGGGGACACTCTTCTCATTGGCCAGCTTGGCAGATGAGTTGCATAATAGCGGCCGAAAAAGTCCCAAATAAAACGCTTCCAAATGCGTGCTACTGTGCTATTAACCCAAATGGGTCCTGGTTTTGAATTCCGAAATGGGTCTTGCAGCATACCCATATGAGAACGTTACCAAGTGAGAACGTTTCAATTCAAATCAGAACCGTTTAACAAAGCCACCAGTCAAGCAAATCTAAGAAGCCTTTTTGCTAGGATAAGCCGTGCCAAACCCAATCGATCTACGTTCCCTAGTCAACAATCAACAGAAGTTGGTGAGTCCGATAGTTTGAGTTGGTTGGTGTCTGGTAATCATCATAGACGCACATAGGGGCGGCAGGTGGGTATCGACCCCCCTCAGGGGGGTCGGCAACCACACTCAGACAGCAGGCACCCTTCCTCAACCTGCCAGCCCCCCCCCCTTCAAATGGCCGGAAAAGTGCACCAAAATTGAGTAAAAAAATCCAAAAATTTCCCGGATGCGGCCAAAAAAGTTCCCCAAAATGAGTTAAAAGTTGAAAAAACGGCGAAATTTTTCCGGCTTCCGCCGACGCCGAACATAACGAAGACCAGGACCACCTCCCCTCGCTGCCGAGGGTCGGGCACCCCCCTCGCCGATTGCTCCCGTGCATCTCTTGTGATCATCACTAACCAAACCACGAATACTGGTTAAGGGTTTATTCATCCTACTTCAACAGGGCTCACGGACAAATACAATTAGCACCCGGACACAGCAAGTTTCGTTTTCTCGGTTCACAAAAAAATTCCGTTCATAAAACATACGCACTCAGCACAAGCTCACCTTACAGGTTAATGATATGTGGTGACGTACCTATACATGCAGTGGCTAATTCTGCACTGCGAAGAATTTTTCAAAGTAATAGTTACTTCTCTACTAGAAACAAAAAACGCACTCCCGGTTGACGTAGCCTCTAAAAATGAAAGTATTATTATGATGCTGAGTGCTATCTTATAGGAACACTCTGACTGAGCTATGCAGTCTTATCTTTAGTCCACGTCCACATTAACTGAACCATCAGCTGCAAAGTATCATTAACAGCAAAGTATATACTCAGTTTTATTATTATGTCATTATTGCCTATCTTGTTACTTCTAGTAACTAAAGACACAGCTGTGTATGGAAATGAGCTCTTAGTAGCAACGAAGGCAACTTAGCAACAGCAATCATACATTTTATCTGCCCAGTCATTTGATGTGGTAACTCAGATACCAGAAAAATAAACTGTCGTCAAGCGCGACAGGAGGGCGTCAGTGTTCTTTTGTGCGGCTTATGGACCCACCGCTGTTTTCAAATTATAACTTTTAAAGTGTCATTATGCTGAAAAACGTTTCCAAGAACCTTTTAATATATTCACAGCTCATTTGGCTAATGCTTATATGCGCCAAAATGATTTTAGCTCCATTAAAAAATTAAGTGGGAGTAGAAAAAAACTACTAGACGCATAAAAATTTCTAGATAACTTCAAAACATTCTCTAAAATAATGTTTTAGCAGGTGTTAGATTAGGCCACTTCAATTATGGAAAACGAACTCACTTCTCTAAACTCAGAAGAACAAGCCGAGACTACTGACTGAGAAATTCAATTAGCACGAGTTCTATTCAGCTTTTAAAGCACCTAAACTAAAAATGAATATAATAACTTTAATATATTAAGTAATCATCCCATATTATGTAGGTATTAACAATTAAAAAAAGTACCTACAGAAGGAATTTGTATGTAGCTGAGGATGCGAAAATCTGGTGACTGCTCGGCTGTGGGAGGTATATTGTATGAAAAAATGATGAAAAACTGTTGTTTAATTTTCTTTAATACCTTGATTTGAATGACTGGATTCAGAATTTCCTGCAGTAGTGATTCTAAAAATTGTAAATTAGGAGAATTTATAAAAAGGTATAATTTTCTGTAAAAATCAGGTAGATGTCGCGTTCGCGTGTAAGCGTACACAGAACATAGGAATTTGAACCCCCTCGCCCCTACGCGCTATTATTGTGTCCAGCCAGTTGCGCAATTGTACTGCTTATTGGCATATTAACTAAGTCTCTGTATGGGATGTATATGCTGTTTCAATAAATATCATAATGGGCTTTCATAATGGGATTATACAATCCAGTATGTACGCACTTTTTACGGCGCTAACATTATTGTTAGGTCGATATAGCAACAACATATCAAAACAACATATCTTGAGTACCAAAACACTCACAAGTTATCAAACAACAAACAAAACACTATGCAGTACATATTACATGCCAGCTTATTATAGGAGTTGGCATAATTAACAAGGACTCAAATTGTTTACCTTAACTAAAAAAAATTCCGAACTCAGGTATCTAATTGAATCATTTTAAAGCGTCATGCTTGCTGAACCAATTTTCAAACAAAGGCACATTTCACTTACTGAAATAAAAAACCCGGAACAGACAGGTACTGACTATACTATGTGAGCGGTGATTATACTGACTGTTGATTAAACGAACGAAATTGACCAATAGTCCGAGCGTCAGATAGACAACTGGTAACTTTTCTAACAAGCCCAATCTGCGGCAAAAGCTTCAGTAAACGTCAAGCATTCTTTTTCAAGTAAACTGACCAGAGGTCAGTTAAAACCTGTTGTGCAGCGGATCTCGTTATGCGGTAAGCTTTCCAGTCGCTGGTGTCTAAAATGGCTATTATCGCCTTCAGATACTGTATAAAATCTTGCAACTCACTTAAACTTTGAAATAAGTTGTTTGGTATAAGAAAAAATTTTAATGAAATATATAAATCAGGGCTACAGAAATTTGGTACAATAAATGCAATGAAAGCAACATAAGTGCGTCTCCTGAGAACAAAAATAGTATATAACGACCATTCGGGTTGGAAATTATACTTTCGTAGTATATCTTTAGTCTAACATTTCTCCCAACTGAGCTATTTCGGCTGCGATAGACGACAGATAAAAATCTTTAACAACAGTCTATCTGCATTAAATCTGGTGCTCAATTTGAATTTTTCGTCCAATGCTACGGTTAACATATATGTAAAACTTTCATTTTGTCGTAATAAAATAATTTTTGAATTCTATTTGCGTTTAACTTTACAATGTTTGTTCAGTAATAATGATTGATGACACAAATTCTCAAACGGAAATAATAAAATCTAAGATACCTTAAGTTTTATTGATAACACATAACACCTAACATAGTCCAACACCTTTGAGACCTGGTTGGCTTAAACGGTAGTGCGTTTGAGTTAAAATCTGGTGCCAGGAGGTACGATTCCATCCCTGTCACTTTATTGCGTCCCATAATTTCGAATGGTTTTGCACACAAAGTAAATGTGTTTTCACTAGCACTTGTAATTGAACACTGAACCTAATCGAATTAACGTAGGAAACAGTGCAAATCTGATGTGAAGCCCGCGCTGTTGGACTGAAGCACAGGTTACACAAACCAACTGACAAACGATGAACACATGCTCAGTGTTATCAAGAGTACATAATAGTGTCTCACTCTTTATAGAAGAAGAGTGAGACACTCTCCTTTCTGCCTGTGTTATAGCGCAGGCAGATGCGCTCGTCATTTCCAGCCCACATGTTGCCGTTTTATGCAACATGTGGGTAGCCAATCAGAAGCGACCTTCGCTTCTGATTGGCTGGACGCTTGTGCACGTGCTCCAATCAGCACGCAGGCGGCTTCACGTGCTCCAATGTCCAATCAGCACACTGGCCGCCATTACAGCCATTTCATTGTTACATTTTGCCATGATCGGTCTGGTTGGGGGTTTTTTTGTTTTTTTAGCCCAAAGTTATATTTTGCCGACATTTTTATCACCGTTTTCAGCGATTATTGCTAGTATGTGCTGAATATGATGTTAACTGGTAAGTTAAATGTGTTTTTGACAAATTTCAGGCAGCACGTGAGGCCGCCTGTGCACAGGCGTCCAGCCAATCAGAAGTGAAGGTCGCTTCTGATTGGCTACCCACTAGAGGCCTGCACGGGCCTATTTTTTCGGCCCGTGGCCCGGCCCGGCCCGTTGCCTTCTGTCGTCGGCCCGGCCCGGCCCGGCCCGGCCCGTTAGGACCATTTTCAGGCCCGGCCCGGCCCGGCCCGTTCAGAGTCGTCTGTCGGCCCGGCCCGGCCCGGCCCGGCCCGGCCCGTTGGCAGAAAAAAGGTCAGTTGTCCGTAAACTCCTCATATTGCATTTTCAAGTAGTGTTACTCGTACCAATGGCGTACCCCGAAAAAAATGTGTGGGAATGACCTTACCATTTCTTTGTAATGGGTTAAAATGCACTTTTTAGCAATTTTAACACTTATAGCATTACAAACACGAGACCACTCCAGCCACCAAGTTGCAGGCCGAAGGGGTCTGGGGGCGGCAGCCCATAGAGATAAAATTGAAGATGTTTTCAATTTTTAGACCGAATTTGGTCAACTGGAGACGTATCTGAAATTTTTTCTATCAGAAAAATTAAAACAAAAGGTGGGAACGTCACACCAGTAGATGCAGCATAATGTACTCGTGTGTACATGCATTAGCTTTGTTGAAAAATAATAACAAGGAATATTAACCCACAGAGTTGCAGGGGTCTGGGGGCGGTAGCCCCCAGCAAAAAAGAGAGAATTTTTTGATTTCCAGGCCCTATTTCGTCAACTAGAGACGTATCGGAAATTATTTGTCCGCAAAGTCAGGCCCGTGGCCCGGCCCGGCCCGTCAGCTTTCGGCCCGCGGCCCGGCCCGGCCCGTTGGCTATCGAGCCAAGCCCGGCCCGGCCCGGCCCGCGGGCCGGGCCGGGCCGGGCCGCGGGCCGTGATGCAGGCCTCTACTACCCACATGTTGCATAAAACGGCAACATGTGCGCTGGAAATGACGAGCGCATCTGCCTACGCTATATCACAGGCAGAAAGGAGAGTGTCTCACTCTTCTTCTATAAAGAGTGAGACATTATTATGTACTCTTGGTGTTATTGTCCAGAATCAAAATTAAAGACCTGTTGTGCTGTAGCACAACAGGAAAAACTTCTTATTCCCAACTATTCCCCGCGCAGCTCTGTTACAATTTTTTGTCCTCAACAAACTATTTTTTGTTAGTTGATGTTTAACTGCATTTCTACGAACATTTCCAAGCCCCTTCGTCTAGGTGATCCTGGAAATCGATCATCTTCGTAAGCTCCACGATTTCGTAGAGTTGTAGCCTACGTTGTTACTTTTTATCTACGTTTATGTAGTGTCATCTCCAATACTTACGTAGGTAACCTTGCGGAGCCAATCACACACAAGTGACTTGAACTGACACTGAAAGACGTAGACCTCTCCCTCCGCAACAACGTTAAAATTGTTAATAGGCGTCTACCATCAGTGGGCGTGGGGTAACTACGTTTGAAGGCATCTTCACACTGTCACCCCTAAAACGCCTTGAGAAAGGAAAGGAAAAGTCTCAAAAGGCTAAAATTGGTAACCAAAAGCCGATCAGTAAGCAAGCAAACATTGCTCCGCATCCGCACCCTTATCTCATTGATACTTTGCGTAGCCGGAAAACACTAGCTGCTCACGTATGACGGTGAGTGACGTCACATATATACTATGCTTTCCACTGCTCAAAAACAATTTCTAAGTAAAACTACTAAACTTTTTTAAAAGAATTTATTGTAGTAACTGAACATGCATACATGTAAGTATTGTAGACATACAGACACAAATAGAAAAAAACAGACGCCAACCCCACGAAATTTAGAAATAGATACCGGACTTACGTATTACAACAAGTTAGTTGCTTAGTTATAGTCAAACTCATACCTAAATTCTAATCGAACCAAAAGGACTTAACACGCACGCTTGACCTTAGTAAATTAGTTTGCACAGTCAACGCCGTTCAGTCTGTCTAAAAAGCAGCATGCTAAAGTCAAGTCAACTTGTCTGGAGCATACTTCAAAACGGTGGTCTAAGCTTGAGGGTCTTGTACCGAAATTTTGACTGCCATTTTTAAGAAACAGGAATAATTTTTCAAACTAAACAACACGAACGGTAAAGATCTACAACATAGCCGAAGACAATCATAGTCGTGTGTAGACTACATTAACGTCAAAACAGGGCTACCACCACTCGGTGTGTCACTTGACCAAAAGAATAAATCTAACCACGATTGTCGGATAATATGTAGATTACGATAACATAAATTTAAGTAGTTTTATAGAAAAAGGCGTAAAAAAGCAAGGAATTGAGCAATTTTGTGCCTTCAGATCTAATAAAATCAATGTGCTAGCAATAGATGCTAATAATGTAAAAAAACTGGCAAACTCGAACCAAACTTGTGATTAACTTGAGATTTCAGCAGGGGCCGTATTCTCAAAATTACCTGCAGGTAAAGTTAGGCTAACTTTACCCACAGGTAAGGTGAAGGTAAAGTTAATTCTGTGGGTAAAGGTAAAGTTAAAATTGAAAACGCGATTAACGTAGACGGTTGGGGATAAAAATTTGCACAATACATTAACTTTAGCTGCGAAACAAGATAAATCAGTTTCCTGGCCCGAAAACTAAAGGTAACTGTAGCTATCACGTTGGCTTTAGACAATGTTTGAGAATACGACTTTACCTTCACTTTACCTGTGGGTAAAGTTAGCCTAACTTTACCTGCAGGTAATTTTGAGAATACGGTCCCAGACGTGCCAAATTTGTGCTGTATGTAAGTTCTCGGGACGTATTCTAAAAATTACCCGTGGTAAAGTTAGGTTATCCTTACCCACTGGTAAAGTAAAGGTAAAAACGTATTCTCAGACAATGACTACAGCCAATGTGATAGCTAAGGTTAATTAAGATTTAGGTGAAAAAAGTGCACGAACTTGTTTTGCAGCTAACGATAATGTGTTTTGCAAATTTTTAAGCTTAACGGTTCACGCTAGCCTTGTTATCAACTTTAACGTCTTTACCTTCACCCACAAGAATTAACTTTACAAGTGGGTAAAGTTAGCCGAACTTTGTCCATGGCTAATTTTGAGCATACGGACTTAAAGGCTGAGTAAAAAAGGTATACTAATTAAATAAACTATCCAACCTGAAAACGAATAAATAAAGATAAGAACCCACAACAATAACTGGGCAAAACAAAAACAAATAATAACCCTTATCCGTAATGTCGAATGTAACGATTAGGAAATATATGCACATAAAAATGCCGAAACCGTACAAATTAGAAAGCGAATTGACACGACAATGATAAATAGATTATTCGCAAAAAAACTTTGCATAGTACCAACAATATACCAGCAAAAATATAAGTATAAAACATCTATAACAGAAAGTCTATGAGTTCGTTGTCAGCTACTAATAAGTGTTTAAACAATCGCACAAGAAAAAACTGGTGCAACGCAAACTTGACCAAAGTATAATAAATTTTTAATCATTGCTGAATAAAACGCCGGTGAAACATAACTAACCGATGAGATAACCAAGACGGCGGCAGTAAAAATAACCAGGTATCTTTTGACAAAAACCCAAGATAAAATTAATGTGAAATAATACGTAATATAAAATGTTTACCAATATTTCCGCATCTTAATAGTCCTTTTCTGTATAATTAGTATCATCACACCCAAAATGGAAACCCAACTAACTATTCAAATTACATAATATATTATCACACATTTCACACTATCACAGTTCATCAGCACCCCGACTGGTTGTCTTGATCCGTTGACCAGCATTTATAGCTGCTTCTTTGCCGGCAATTCTTCCAAACACCACACATTCCAGTAGCGAATTACCCGCGAGTCGATTATGCCCATGAACCCCCCCTGTCACTTCACCGGCTGCGTAAAGGCCTTCCAACGGCGGGTGACTGTTTTCAGCCTTCAACACTTGAGCCTGTTCATTAATACGCAGTCCCCCCATGGTGTAGTGAATGGCGGGCGTTATGGTGCCCACGTAAATTGTTTCGAATGGCGAAAATTGAACTGGGAATACTTTCTTGTGGAACTGGTCCTCGCCCTTGTCCGCTGCCGCCGCGTAGTCGGCAAACGTCTGCTCTAGGTCCGACAACTGCATGTCCAGGTCGTCGCACATAGCTGATGCATCTTGGTATTCCTGAAATACAGTAAAAAGGCCAATACATAGCCAGTAATCAATACTGAGGGCGTAGCTCCAGAAATCTCGCTAACGTTGGCCTGTGGGATAGGAACTGTAAAAATGTTTTCCTGAGAAACGGCAAACCTAGTACCGATATTTGTAGCGACTGTTTTATCAAATGGCCGTTTCTTGTGTTGGATAGGGACTGTAAAAATATTTCCCTGAGAAACGGTAAACCTAGTTGCAATAATTACAGCGATTGTTTTATCAAAAACACTAATTTTTAAAGTTTCTCCTAAACCACCACCACTTTGATACACTAATTTGGTATAACCATCTGCTTTATTAGATAACTTTATTGTTTATTTAGCTTTTATATTGAAATTTAAAAAAAAACTATGAAAACGATTTTCAGGAATTGATTCGTATTTACAATCTTTTTTGAAATCCAACCTATAGATTCGAGATCGAATAAAGATAATTAATCAATTGACTGTGCTTACCTTGAAAAAACCTAGTTTCTTATGATAGAAGTTGAAGGATGGCCAGCCAAAGCCGTTCACAGCGGCGTCATTCATCAGAAGGTAAGCCGTGTGCGCTTGTGCTGACACATTGAACGCACAGTGCTGCAGAATCTCAGCAGTCAGGTAGTCACGTCTGTCTGAAATACAAGTTGATAAAGAATCATCACTATTATACCCATACTCGAAAGAGGGAGTTTAATCCCGTACCGACATTTTGACTACCCTTGTAAAACGAAGTTGCTGTTGATAACTATTAGTATTTGTTTATGTATTTGTTTATGAATATAGATAATAATCCACTGACACGGAACGTTTATTATTCGAACTAATAATAATCTTGCATTTTCCATAGTCCACAACAGGGTTTGTTTATTCAATGTTTTCAATGTGTGTCCCGACATTGGACCACAAGTAATATGTAGCCCGTTGATATGCAACACAAACATTTACCTACCCAGTTCATTAGCAAATCGTTTTCCCTGCTGGTTGATCATTAAAGCGCCCTTCCCCCGCAATGCTTCGGCAGCCAAGAACTTAGTGGGAGCCTCTGGGTCTTTGGGGTTGACGAAAGCAGTTGGATGAATCTGCACAGCATCCATGTCGATGATATCAGCACCGATGCGGCGAGCCATTTTTACGCCTGAGCCATCAGCAAACTTTCCATTGGTTGTGGGATATAGCATTTTGGCCTCAGCAAATTCAACCAACAGGGAATCTTCCTTTGATCGATCGCTGCTGTAGCCACCTGCAAATAATAAACAATTTATACGGATACTCATGTTAGCTTGTACGTGACGACTCAAGGGCGTTTTTACGTGACGACCCATTTTGTTTTATCAACAGCACAAACTTCAATCCTTAGCAATCTAGATAACTCAAGACAGAAAACAAATACAAAACTTCATGCATTACTGATGACGGATGTAAGTAGGTATGCTTTTTTATACCACATAAAAGTCTGGCAACATCATGATGATGATGATCACCATCGTGATGTTTTAGACTATAACATCTAGGCGCCTCTGGCGACCGGCCCTAACTAATGAGGGCTTCGAGGCGCACCGTGCACAAAATCCTTGCGGGCAGACAGATCAGACGTCACCGCTGAATATTCCGATGAAACCGCAGCCCCGCGGCATGGTCTTGGTTGTTGAATTAGGTTGCAATGAAGCATCAACCAAGCATAAAAAGTTATTTGTTCAGTAAACTACACCTCAACTCAACTGTTTGGACCCAGGTGGATGAACCCCCCGTCCTACCTAAAAATGTGCCAGCCAAATACAGCTCATTTGGGCAACACAGCAGGCACCTACCCGTTGTCAAAATAACAGAGTCTGCTAAATACTCCTTGGTATTATCGTCGTCCGCTTGCTTAGCTCGCACTCCATTAACACGACCGTTCTCATCCTGCAATAATTCAACGGCTCGCGTATTCGTCAGAACCTCAATATTGGCTCCATCCTTGATGAGTGAATCCAGTTTAGCTTTCATCGCTCGAATGATTCCCAAACCGACTGGCTGAGGCTTGGCGTCCTTGCCGCCAGAGAATATCCTACAACGTACATATTACAACAAAGAAATGCAGAGAAATATTTACCCCAACCACAGGGGTGATTCCAGGGGGGGTGCAGGGGGTGTGCACTGTGCACCCCCCCTTATGGGCGGAAGGGGGGTGCAGCAGCTAGATGTTGAAAAGTGCCGGCCGCAATGCAACAAATTTTGGGCCCAGACTGCCGCCCCCAGACCCCTGCTTTATATATGTTTTGCAATGACTTTTTCATCAATTTGAGGATTAGCAGTGTTCATAAAAGCGTTTGCTTGTTCACGCTTCAACTCTAAAGACTTCTTGTGTTGCTTTAGCTTTGCCTCTAGGTCTTTCAGACTATAGTCCTAAGGGGTAACATTACCCCCCCTTCCCGAATTCCCCCCGCCCCGAAATTTTTTTCACACTTTCACAATGTTTACACAAGGGTCCCACCTTTGGTTTTGATTACCCGGACGAAAAAATGTCCGATATATACGTCTCCAATAACCAAATTTGACCTAAAAATCACAAAATTCTTGAACTTTTTAATGAGGGCTGCCGCCCTCAGACCCAGACCCCTGCGACCGTGTGGTTTGCCATTTCTTGTTATCTATTATCTTTCATCAAAGCCTATCCATGTATATATATACGAGTATATTATGCTGCATTTGCTTGTGTAATATACTGTCTGATGTGAGCATGTGACGTTCTTTTGTTTTAATTTTTTTGCCGGAAAAAATTTCTGATACGTCTCCAGTTGACCAAATTCGGCCTAAAAATTGACGAAATCGCAAATTTTTTTCTGCGGCTGCCGCCCCCAGACCCCTGCAACTTTGTGCATTAGTGATCTCGCGTTTGTGAGGCGATTTCTTTTTTCTGGGTATATACGCCACTGCTGTTAAAGCAACGGTGTATATACTCAAACTGATACCGTAACCTTAGCAATGCAAAATCGCAGGTAGAAGTAAAAAAATTTCGAAGCTACACCCCCCCTTTTCGAAATCCTGGAACCGCCCCTGCCCAACCAGGAGATGAAAACAAATTGGGAAAGAGTGGCATGCACTAAACTAGTACAAATTATATTATATATAATTTCAGGATATTTATGCGAAACTAGCATACTTATTCACGTCAAGTAGAAAAAATAAAAACCTAGTCTACGATTTGAAATTTCATCAATTTTTTTTCAAATTGTACCTAATTAATTAACAAAGAAACCAAAGCATTTAGAGATGGTAATTCAACACAAAAACAGTATCAAAGTAACTATGTGCTGTATATATACGTATTTGCAACAGCCAACCAGAGATGCACGGGAGGAATCGGCGAGGGAGGGGGTGCCCGACCCCTGGCGGAAGGGGGGGTGGTCCCTAGTTTTGGCCATTTTTCGGCGACAGCCGAAAATTTTTCACAATGTTTTATTTTCAACTGATATTTGGGGTACTTTTTTGGCCGCAGGCGATAAATTTATTAAATTTTTCATTTTTTTACGCATTTTTGGGGCACCTTTTTTGCCATCAGAGGGGTAGGGTGGGAGACTGGGAGGTCGAGGGGGGGGTTAACACCCCCCCTCCCTACCCCTCTATGTGTATCTATGCAGTCAACGCAGCTGACTGGTTAGAGAAATCTTTTTCAAAACTTCAAACTTAATGTAAACGTACAATGTATGTATTATAGTAGTTATTTTTAGGGATGGGACCGAAAAAAATTTCACCGAATACCGAATACCGAATATTCGGTTTTTTATTTTCGGCCGAAAACCGAATACCGAATACCGAATACCGAATAGTTGTCATTTGCCAAGCAAAGTTTTCTCAGATTTTACAGATCCTGAAAAATAAAATATTACGTATAGATAAGTATATAAATACTACGTATAGTACCCCGAGGTGGAGTGGGACAGTCTTTTTGGGGGTGAAAAGAGACATCCCCACCAAAAAAGTTTCAGAAACAATGCCGAAACATGCAACTTTGAGCGTAACAACTACATACACAATATCGGCACAGATTCGGTTTAGGCGGTAAATGCTAACTCACATGTTTTCAACGTAGAAACATGTTTAACATGCTACATATGTATATAAGCCATGTATTATCATACCAATATACAAATAAGTATTGTGCCAGTGTGCTGTCGAATATACCCCCGTCGTGTAGTCAACTTTTTGCTTCTTGCAAACCTGTGGTTTTTTATGCCATAGCTAAGGCCATGACCTAAATTTTTCCAAATTGGACTAAATTTTTCAGCGATTGAGGCCAACTGGCCTAAACTTTTTCAGCTACCGATGAATAAAAAATTTCCGATATATACGTCTCCAACTGACCAAATTCGGCCTGAAAATCAAAAGAATTTCTATTTGTTTTTGAAGGCTGCTACCCCAAGCTCTCAGACACCTGCAACTTTACGGCTTTTGTGTTCTTTGCTTTTATCTTTCATGAAGGTTAATCCCTGTTCACCCCGGCTGTCTCAGGGTCTTGGGCTGTTTTGGAGTGAAGTGGGACAGTTATTAAACTGCTTGTGAACCTTGCAGAGTTTGCTGGCATTTTCAATTTTTTTGGGTTTTGACAATACTGATAAGCCTCCATCAAAAATTCGCGCAGATATGTATGTGCTCTGTTATAGGCCTCACAAATGCTAATTAGAGGTTATTAGCTAAAATAAATAGTTTTAATGTTTTTTGTGTACATATCAGGTCGAAGTGTAGTGCTAATTGAAGGATTAACTAAATGAGTTCATATTCTACACGTTCCTTGATTTGCAATTTTCATGCTTTTCTAACTATTCGGTATTCGGCCGAAAACTGACTTTTCGGTACCGAATACCGAATACCCGTTTTTCGGCCGAAAACCGAATACCGAATACCGAATTTTCGGTACACCCCTAGTTATTTTACCAGTGAGTCCGTGGTACACTATGACCACCGCACAGATTCACATCAGTCAAGTCTACGCCCACATTTCCAATCAACCACTCCACACATTCGGCACTCTGCTTAGCCAGTAATTCAACCAAAGGCTTGATGTTTGTGTTATCCCCAGCTTTCAAAGTATCAGCCAAAAATTTCTCCCAGGAATCTGAAAGGAAAAAAATCCGCGACACATAAATACATGCTTTAAAGCATACGAAGGATACGACGACAGTGCATTTACCAGCACAGACACAACAGCGCCAGTACGCAAAATGCGTAAACTCTGACAACGCCAGTAATCCACTACCACCTTTAAGTGGTAGTAACGATTTCTACGAATTTTTACATTACATTTTAGTAAAGGCTCTTTTTCAAAATAACCTGCAAAGTCGTAATAGAAATTTATGTAATATACATGTAGTGTATATTGTAATACATGAGATTTATTGTTCTAACTGGTTCACTAACCACTAATGTCGTGTTTTTCTTGGACCTTTGTGCCGGCTCCGTTGATCCCAGAGGTGGCTTTGGCTGAGTTACCACCAATGTTGGCTTCTCCATCCATCAAAATAATTTTGATTTTTGAATCTAAATAGAAAAGAGCACAGGCCTACACTCATACATGTCACAGCACCAAAATTTTGCGTACCCCTCCGGCCTCTCCCCATTGGTGGGAATCCCCCCTCCCCTGCGTCAACTCATTTTTGATCCCCCTCCCAAAAACGACGCAATTTTTACTTTTTTTGAAAAAACACCGATTTTGACAGTTTTTGGCCACATATTTACTCCCTCCAGGCCTCCAGGATCCTTCCCCTTCTTTTTCCACTGGCGGGACCCCCCTCCCTACCTTTTTTGGGGGGGGGGTCTTCTCCCCCCCATCCCCCTCCGAATTACATGTGTCCCTTCACAACACTATTATATAACTGCAATGTACATAAACTATTTCAGAACTATTATTATAAAAAGATTACCTCATTGAGCATCACTTTAGTGAGAATGTGAAGTTGTGCTCTGAACCGAAAAAATGCAAGTTAGCGGACAATCATTTTTATAACTCAAATAATAATAATAAAATAATAACATTACATAAATACTTTTACTCATACTCATACATACACATCCAAGGCGAGCACACACCCCACACACTATATACAAAGCAATTCACTTAACGAAAATAACGAACACATCAATGACATTGCATTTAGTTTTTGCTGAATTCAATACTCATATAATGAAATATTATTATTTACCATGTTCAAAGGCAGTTAAAACAGCGGATAGTCCAGCGAGACCACCTCCAACAACGACGACAGCCCCGCTTTCGTCTGTTTTTGTAGATGCTGCTGCTAGATATAGAAAACCAACCACCAATGCAGTAAAAACCACGGAGGGGCCCATCTCGACTAAAATACAAAAAATACTATGGTATGCCTTAGCTTTGGAGAATTGTGTACATATATAGAGCGCGCTTCCCGTCAAAACCCCCCATCAAAAAACGAATTTCGAAAAACTCAAACTAGTAGGGAGGAGGGTGTAGTTTAAAAAAAATTTCCCGGTGCCGTAACTGGTTAAATGCTTTTAGGGGGGGGGCAGCGGACCTATATATTCTTTTTGGCCTTTTCACACGTGGGCGCATTTTGCTCCATGGCCTACGCCGCGCCATGGCGTAGGGGGCGCTCCAAGAATCGGGAGTTGCCTCAAAAGCCAGCAAAAAGTCGATAAAACTAAAATATGACTAAATAAGTAAATAGTATGGGATGAAATAACCCTTATGTAAAAATTTTAGATTACGTGATAATGTCACGTGACTGCCAGAGTACTGCGCGTGAGTGCATATTCGGCAAGCGATAACTCATATGTCAGCATGGTTGTCTTAAAGGTGGCGCTCCTGAAATGTGGGTTTTGGCCATTATTTTGAAAACGCGCAAAAATAAACATGCATCGTAAGAACAAAAGTTAATCAGAAGTGAATTTTCTTCAATTTGATGTATCACACAAAAATTTTTTTGAACATTTTTGAGCAAATTTCAGATTTTCACGGAAATGCCTTCACACGCCAATGCATTTACACGTATGTAATGAATTTGAAAGGCTGAAAAACACTAGCAGTTGTGTTTTACTGAAACGTAATTAAAAATTTTTGGTGTTTTATTGAGTGTGGTATAATTTTTTTGGGAACTAACACAATACTTCCTGCATGAGACAGAAATATAGTGCGTGTGAATACAAACGCAAATTTTCGGCTTGCGATTTTAAAAAATTGGCTCAACGAAAAAAGTTAAAATTTGGCACATAAATGCACCTCGTCATCTTCAAGCGATCGCAAAATTTGATTTTTTGCAAATCGATAGTATCTAAAAAATTTAGCCAAATTTATGTTTTTCAAAAATCGCGATTTTAGTGTTTTTCGATATATGTATCAATCATATTCATCAAAAATGACTTTGCGACCGCTCGATCACGTTGAGGCGAGCAAAATGAGCTATTGGTTGTGCAACAGCTACTTACTTGCGAAGAGAAATCGCAAGCCGAAATTCCACTCACGTTTGGTCTACAGTGAATGCTAATTTGTATCAATCAACTTCATTTTTCGTATTTAGGCATACCTTTACACCAGCTTGCCATTGTGTATATAAAATTGGCCCCAAACTGCCGTTTTTTGAAAAGTCACATTTCAGGAGCGCCACCTAATAGGAAAAACCGAATACAGAAGTTGCTGACCCTCGAGCTCAAAAATGAGCAATTTGAAGCTAATTTTACCAAAAAATTGCAACCAGACCAAAAATACTGCAGTTCTTGCGATTCAACATTTCTTCATTATAGGAAAAACCGAATACAGAAATTGCTGACCCTCGAGCTCAAAAATGAGCAGTTTGAAGCTAATATTACCAAAAAATTGCAACCAGACCAAAAATACTGCAATTTTTGCGATTCAACATTTCTTCATTAACCCTTTAATGCCCAGAGCATCTCACTTTAGGCAGCCTGATTATGACACCCTCTAGTTTTTTGACCATTGCTCGAGTTACGTGCATCGTAGAGAGATCGCAAAACCACCGTTCCATAGTGAAATGAATGGTGAACAAAACATAATGAGACGAATAAGGGTCTAGGGCGCACCGTTTTTGCGTTATAAGCGCTCAAAGTTGAAACTTTATGCAAATTTTGCGCCATCGCTCAGGCGCAATCCAAATTCTTAATGAGGCCACGAAGAAAATACCATTTTTGCGATGAAAAAAAGTTAAATTTGCACATTGCTTAGTGAAGCATAGATATTGTTGGGTGACAGTAGGTTCAAATTTGGGCCTCTAAATACAAAGATCTACACTTTCTGAAAAAACAGTTTGCAGTTCAGCTGATTAGAATAAACAAGTCAAGTTTTATAGCCCCCGTTTAGGTATTCATCGATGTGCCAATTGGCAGCTCCGGGAACTAAAGAGTTAAATCTCCGGGAATCAAGGATTTGGGCCGTATTTTTTAAAAACAGCCAAAATGACCCATCATTCTTGAAGGAAAGTTGCCTAAAATACTATTTCTGATGTTTTGACGTGCATATCTCCATAGCAAAAAATTAGACAATTTATATACTGATTTTATTCGACTTTAGGCCGTGTTTACATTGAGCTTCTTTTCAGCTGCTCGAGCAGCTGAAAAAAAGCTGCAGCTTTTTTTGGCCATTTCCAGTGGCGTACCCAGGGGGGGGGGGGGCGCGGACTGGGGGACATCAGCCCCCCCTTCGCGGTTTTAGCCCCCCCCCCTTCGCGATTTCAGCCCCCCCCTTTTTTCACTTTTTTTCCTGTGGTCTTCTCTGGTTTTATGACATCGCTGAAAAAATTTTCCGGCACGTTCCCAGTTGCAGTGGCGTACCCAGGGGGGGGGGGGGCTAGGGGGACATCAGCCCCCCCTTCGCGGTTTTAGCCCCCCCCCCCTTCGCGATTTCAGCCCCCCAATGGCTGGCTGCCGACCCAGATTCTAGAGCAGACAGTCTCTGGTCGAGGGTCGAATAGTTCGCTTGTAGATTTGCCATTCCTTTCAACAGGTTGCGGGCGCATGAGTTACAGTTGGTGCAGAACCAGGCTACCTGACTGTCCTTTTTCGCGAGCTCGCTGAAAGTTGCCTTTGACGTGCCGGGCTTATTGAGGCAAAAAATTATATAGGGCTTCTTGAAGCAAAAATGCGTCCTCCAAGGTGCTTTACTAAAAAAAGGGCCATTATTACCCCCCCCCCCCCAACTGCATTTAACCCGTAGATACGATATATATCTAAATATTTTCAGCTTTTTTAGCATAAAGCTCTAAGCGTATGCATCCTGATTTATCTCCGCACTTGCATACCGATGAGTGCAATAAATGGATTAAGCAGCTTCAAGAATGTCATTCGAAGGTTTGTTGTTTATTATGTCGTATATAATTATCGTAAATTATCGTTAATATGCTTGAAGTTTAGCCTTGGTGTCTTGACGACGCTTTATGTGCATTACGTATATGTACACATTCCTTAAACATGTTATATATATATATATATATATATATATGTTAACGGTGGTGTGGCCAGAAAAAAGGCCATAACCAAAAGGAAAGCGGAACCCTTTTGTAAAGTTTCAGTCGTCGCTTTACCTTGGTACTCCCCTCCATGTTTCAGCACAAGTGGAACCTGTTCAAGTGTGAAAAGCTAGATCAAGCTGTGTGGGAGTGCTTAAAGCAGGAAGTAAGTTTGCCTGGCATATTTATAAACTTTACTATATAAACTATATAGACTACAATAGAGTGTACTATGGACATTAATTTGACTTGTGTTGTGTTGAAGACAACAAAACCATTTGTTAGATTATGCGTCGTCTGTTTTGTCACTGATGTCATGACCATACATTTGATTGTGAGGGGATTGCTCCCCCCTCCCAACTTGCCCCCCAACCAGATTGGCTTTTATACCGCTTAAGGGGGCGCTCCGGGAATCGGGGGTTACATCGAAAATTGGCAAAAAAGTTGGCAAATGTCAAACTTTACTACACATATATGTAGTATGGCACAAAGGAACACTGGAGGCAAAATTTCAAATCGCGTGATCATGTCACGTGACTCCCAGAGCACCAAACGTGAGTATATTTTCGGCAAACGATAACTCTGCCTATACTTTGCGTATAGTCACACTTTATATACCAAAATGTAGCTTATGTGCTTCTCTAGTTGAACATTATTTTGGTTTTTAACATTTATGTTGGATTTGGATAAAAAATGTCATTATGTGTTTTCGAAGTCGAACTCTGAGCAATAAAATTCATATAAAAAAATTTCTAAGCTTTATTTTAAAAAACTAAAAAATTGTTCAACTGCACAGAGCTAAGACTATAATTGTGCAAAATTTTGTAGAAAAATATCTTACCAGCATTTTATAATCGAATGCCGAAAAATTGGTTTTGTATTCACACAGCTTATATTTGAGTCTGCTGCTTCTGAAAATGGTTTCTTGTGCGATTTTTTTGCACTGAACGCAATAAAATTTGTTTTAATTTTTCATTACGACTAATAAAATTTACGTATCGTCTGTTTGGAAAACCTCAAAAAGCGTTGATGCACTGGCTTACTTGCTGAATTTGTGTAAAAGTCGAATAAAATCAGTAAATTGTCCAATTTTTTCCAAATTTTTTGCTATGGAGATATGCGCGTCAAAACATCAGAAATAGTATTTTGGGCAACTTTTCTTCAAGAATGATAGGTCATTTTGGCTGTTTTTAAAAAATACGGCCCAAATCCTTGATTCCCGGAGCGCCCCCTTAAGGTGGTAGTTGCGTTTTCGAGGTTTTTGTAATTTCTATGTAAACTTTGCGCCACCAGTACTCAAGTTATAAGTGACGCCTGAGCATGAATTTTTGGAACAGTACTGTAAAGGTCAAAATCCCCAGGCATGTCTCTCACTTTTTCGAAATTTCACCTGTGGACATTTTTAGAAGGTTTTAATTACAAAAAAATTTCTTAAATTTTCGGTGCGTTTGCTTTTCAGCTATTTTCTCAGTAAATTGACTAGTTATTAAAAAAGTGGGGGACATGCCTGGGGATTTTAAACATGTCAAAAACCTTACCAACTTTCAGCCCCAACAGGTAATCGTATGATTCAGAGCTGTGGCGCAAACTTTTTGTAAAAAATTGTAACATTTTTGAAAGGACCTTTCTTTAGTTGCTTATACTGGAAACAAAATCACAGGTTAAATTTCAACGCATGGCATACATTTAGGAAAGATATTGTTCTACCTAATGCAAAAGACCGCTTGTGATTTGAATTTGTAAACGCTGAGCTATGGCTTTTCAAAAAAACACCTAAAAACGCAATTACCCCCTTAAATGGGCAAAATTTGAGAATCATACATACATGCTATGCAATGCTATACATACTATGCAACGCTAATGGATTACTAAGTAAAAAATTAGAACTCGCTTTTCTACTCGAAACCCAAAAGCCTGATATTCTAGCTATTACTGAAACCAAGCTTAGTGCGGACATTTCTGACCTTGCTGTTTGTTGGAATGAAAATTATTCTATTTTTCGAAAGGATCGTAATCGGCATGGGGGAGGGGTCTGTATTTTGATAAAAAATTCTCTTACTTTTTGTTTATCCTCACTATCCTCTATTTTTCGCTCTGAGGGTCTTCTGATTGAGTTGACTTTCAGAAATGTCACGATAAATTTTGCTGTATTCTATCGTCCCCCAAACGACTACGATTCTTTGGAACTAATCCATGATGATCTGGTCAAGTTTAACTTTGATAACCCTTGTATTGTTGTTGGTGATTTTAACCTTCCCTCTGTCGACTGGGACACCCTTCACTCTCCATGTTCTCAGCATCAAAATTTTGCAGTAAATCTTTCGGCACTAGGTTTAGTACAGTTAGTCAAGGATGCCACTCGTCATCACCCCCCTAATATACTTGATTTAGTCTTTTCCTCTGAGGAAACGTTAGTGCTGAAAAAGCCTCAAACCAAACCGCCTTTAGGAAAATCGGATCATACATGCGTTGTATTTTCGATTTGTATAGACGGTTACAATCCAGTCTACTCAAGTTTCAAGGACTATCACCACATTGACTCTGCCAGTATTAGTAGAAATCTCTGCTCTGTTAATTGGAGGGATATTTTTTGGGCTTCCCAAAGTGAATGTGGTTCTCCTGCTAACTTCCTCGATTTCTTGAACACTTTTATTGCAAACTTGATAGATAATTTTGTCCCTAATATCTCCATGAAAAGTTCTCGCATTGTTTGGCCAGAATACATAAGAAATTTCGAGACCCGCTGCAACAATGCGTTCAAAACCTGGACCAGAGATCTTGATTATTTTGCCAAAAAAGAGTATGACAGCCTTCGTTATAATCTTTCTCGAATGCAAAAATCTTTTCTTGCCAAACAGGAACTTCTCCTGGCTAAAAAACCGAACTCCAAAAAGTTTTACAGGTATGTTAATAATAAACTGAAGCCTCGGTCTCACTTGCCAATGTTACGCAATGCGGATGGCTCCAAGGGGATAACCGCCCAGCAAAAAGCTAATATGTTAAACGAGCACTTTTCTAGTGTTTTTGTGCATAATGATGGGTCACCCCCACAAATGTTGGGTACACCTCTTTTTGAACAATGGCTCCCTGACTTATCAGTCCTTCAAATTTATCAACGTCTTCGAGCCCTTCCTCCCACTTTTGTTCAAGGTCCCGATAATATCCCTTCGATTTTTGTCAAAACCTTTGCTGCCGAGTTAGCTGAACCACTGTCACTACTGTATGATTTTTCTTTTCACTCCATTTGGTTTCCCCAAATCTGGCGTGATGCTAATGTTACCGCAATTTTTAAGAAGGGTTCGCGTGCTGAAACGGCAAATTATAGAGACATAAGTATTATATGTAATGCCTCTAAGCCTTTGGAGCACATAATAAATGATTTGTTACTGGATTTTGGTCTAGCAAATGACATTTTTTCTACTGCCCAACATGGTTTTCTGAAGAAAAGGTCTACGCTGACCAGCCTTTTAACGTGTCTAAATGACTGGACTGAATCCGTTGACCAAGGAAATTTTGTTGATGTAATTTATTTGGATATTAAAAAGCCTTCAACTCTGTCTCTCATGAAAAATTGCTTTATAAATTAGAAAAACTGGGGATTGGGGGCTCTCTACTTCGTTGGCTTAAAGTATTCCTACTAAATAGGAGGCAAAGAGTTCGTGTCGGTAACAGCTACTCTGAATATGCAGATGTTTTTAGTGGGGTTCCCCAAGGTTCAGTACTCGGTCCCACCCTCTTTCTCTATTATATTAATGATTTACCATTAGTTGTTACTCGGGCTAAAATTTTAATGTATGCAGCAAATTATCACATCAAATCATCAAATTATATGTTGCTTTTGAAAAGGGTTCGCATCCCAATTCTCTGCAGATGGACCTGGATGCTATTTGCCTTTGGTTACGTATTTGGCAATTGGAACTTGCTGTTACAAAATGTCTGGTTCTTCACATTGGTTCAAGTAACCCAAGTGTCAAATACAGTATCAATAGTTGCGAACTTCAAGAGGTCAATTCCTGCAGAGATTTGGGAGTCGTTATCCAATCAAACCTAAAAAACTCCGAGCAGTGTGCCTCCGTCGTCAAGAAAGGTTTTACTGTTGTTAATTTGTTGTTAAACAACTTCGTTAGCAAGGATCGGGACCTGCTCGTTAATTTATTCTGTCTTTATGTCCGCCCTATTCTTGAGTCCGCTTGTGAAGCTTGGAACCCAGGCCTACAGAAAGATATCAGGCTTTTGGAACGAGTTCAGAAATATTTCACGAAAAGGCTTTTAAATGATAACAACTTAAGTTACTCTGAACGTTGTGCTGAACTGAAGCTTGAAACACTAGAGCATCGCCGCTCCTTTCGTGATCTAGTTATGGTCTATAAAATTTTGCATGGTCTAGTTGACCTGGATATCGATGCCTTTTTTACGCTTCAGGCTACAGTCTCAGCTAGGACAACCCGTGGACACGCTTGGAAACTTAAACAACCTCGTTTTAAACTGACCGCTAGAAAAAATTTCTTCTCCACTCGTATTGTTGAAAAATTGAATGCTTTACCGGCTTGCGTTGTCGACTCCGTTACCCTTACCGCCTTTAAGAGAGAGTTGAGTTCGATAGCATTTTGATGTTAAGTTCGGCTGTTTTGTTTTGTTTTGTTTTTTTTTGTTCTTATTTTCTTTTTGCGTGCAGAAAGTTTGCACCTTTGTCTGTTATCCTTGGCATTATTATACTTGCCTTAGTCAAATACAATACAATACAATACAATGTAACGGGGTCTCAATTTTGGGTGGCTTGGGGGGCCTCTCCCTCCAGATTTTGAGGACCCACCTGGCCACCTCCCGATCGACCAAAAATATGCTATATTTGCAAAATTTTGTAAAACTTCGCCTAAAAAGTATCATTTTTACGAAATTTTGCCCAAGGGGACGCTCTCCCCAATTCTGGGGGGAGGGGGGTTCCTTCCTCCCCACCCCCATCATCTCCTTTTAGAATCGTTCGCGTAGCAGTGATGCGTAGCACGCACCACCGGTCGCCGGCTCCTCCCATAGACTTCCTCAGGTGCACATGTGTGGCCATGACACGTCCGATTCTCTGACGCGATTTACGTCAAAAGGATTAACCGAAAAGAACCAGCTTTAGGATTAATCTAGTAACCTTCAGTAATAATATACGATGCAGGGACTGGCATGGAATTTTTTAAGTTTCGAAGGTTTTTCTGGGTGTATGTATGTGTATTTTGTAAGCTCAAATTGCATATATACTTTTTGTGATATGTAGGCATGTAGCTATATATATATATATATATATATATATATATATATATATATATATATATATATATATATATATATATATATATATATATATATATATATATATATATATATATATATATATATATATATATATATATATATTTATATATATATATTTGTTTCAGCGTCGCAATAAAGCTAAATCCAATAAGCTTTATGGAAGAACGAAAAAACGGACGCTAGAAGACTAAAAAGCATTGCAACAGAATTTACAAGTATTCTGCTGCCAGAAAATGAGCAGAAGCTATGAAATGAAGGCAGTTGATTGCCTGACCGGTCGCATATTGTTAGAAAGTCGGCTCTTTGTAGGTCTGGTTGGTATTTTGGCCAATCTCTTGTTCCCTGATCACGACGCCGATGCTTTTCGTTCACTGCCATTGGCTAAAAGCACGCAGCTGGATACCGTATTACAAACAGTTTTTGCTGGCTTTTTTCGATGGGACGGGCAACATTTTTGGCACATAGCGCGGCATGGTTATAGTTTCGAAAACTCCCTTGCTTTTTATCCCCTGTATCCGTGGCTTGCCCGGTGTCTAGCTCAGTGCTGGTATGGCCTGCCCCTGTTTCACTGGTTTATTAACTATGACACAGCCCTGATGCTAACTTTCTTGGGTCTCAGTTTAGTAGCCTTTGTCTGCGCTGGTTATGTGTTATTTTATCTAACTCATGAGCTGATACCTCAGGCCAGAACCGAACATGCTCTGATCACTGTTTGCTTATTTGCAGTAAATCCAGCGTCAATTTTTTTCACCGCCGCTTACAGCGAGTCTTTGTTTGCTTTTTTCACTTTTTTGGGTTTATACTTGCTCTATCGACGTGAAGCCAAGGCAGTCAATGCAATCGAAGCTTCCATTTGTTTCGGCATTTCACTAGTCTGTCGATCGAATGGGCTTCTCAATGCCGGATACGTGGGCTTTGTTCTGTTGACTGGGGTAAGTTGGGGTTGATGTACACTTGAATGCTCAGTGGGGCGAATAGATTAAGTAGAACTTACAAGGAAAGTATTACTACTAAACTGTATCCGCGTGTGTGTGCCGGCTCCCAAACTTACATACAGTTGAAAATATAAATAAGATGAAAAAACAAAAATTGTAGAATCCAACAGTTGCGCTTTGCAAGCACAAAAAGAGCAAGGATAGCGCTCAAAAGATGTTTTTATTTTATAATATTTATTTAGATATTTTAATGCTGAGACATGACACTAAAAGATTGCAATCGTTGAAGCGATGTCAGTGTCAAAAATGATTGTGTTCAGTTTCGACTCAAATTTTTCCATAAAATGGTCTGGGTTATCTCTGTTTCCGCCTGCTTAAATAATAAGTAAATTATTCTTTGCTTAACCTTCTGTTTATTGTATCTGTATGTTTATAGATTATCCGGCGCTTCCAGTCGCTGTCAAAAAAACCCACATCTCAGATAGCACTGAAGCCTACGGATAAAATTAGTCGCATACGTCAGCGGTCTCAAGCAGCCACCGCGACTTATAGCACGCCAGCATTGGTGTGTCTGGGATTGCTGAGTTTGACCATTATGCTGCTACCACTGGTATGCCATAACGTGTATGTTTACAGACAGTTTTGCACTAAAACTGGGGGGCATGATGCGCCACCTACCGCCGAGATTCAACGTCTGGCGCGTGCACGAAATTACACTCTGCCCGGAACCCTGCAACGGCTCGAATGGTGTGCTGCGTTTCCGCCAATGTTCTACGGCTCTATTCAGCGGAAATACTGGGACGTAGGCTGGTTTGCTTACTATAGCCTCAGAAAACTGCCCTTGTTTCTTCTGGCTGCACCAACGCTTATTTATGGATTTCTAGTCGTATGGAAAACTTTGCTAACGCTGGGATTTGCGAAACATGGTTTCTGGATCTGTGTTTCTGAGCGTAAGAGTTTGCTGCCGTTCAGTGTTCATACACTATTGCTTTGCTTTATTGGTCTTTTGTTAATCAATATTGAAGTAGTGACACGACTTTTGTTTTGTTCTTGTCCCCTTATTTATTGGCATGTTGCCAGTCAATTACTCAGTTCTCTGCAAAAAGTAGAAGATTTAAAATTTAACAGCAACCATTTGCCTAGATTTTTGTTGGAACTGTGGAATTACTGTCAGTGTAAACGATGTAAAGTTATGCAGTGGTATCTTGTATGGTCATTAACGTATACTATTCTTGGAACTTGTCTTCATGTTAATTTTTTGCCCTGGACGTAGATAAAAATTTTAGATTATGTATATATTCTAGTCGTTTGTTGCCCCAATTTGAAAAAAAATCCTTCTGAGGAGCGCTCAGTTCAGTGCAGTAGCGTATGTACGCCGAAAAAATGGTTGGGGAGCTAGGGGTAGTCAGGGGATATAACATTTTGAAAGCGAAAATTGTTTTGCACTAATACTCATGAGTTCAACAAAAATAGTGACCAGTGGCCAATTACTGGCTCTGTGGGGGGGGGGGGGTTCAAACAGCCGTCAAAATCTTAATTCCGCGGCCGCCCCAGCGGCCGTGCGTACTTAATTCAGTCAATGCACTGAAACCAAAATTGCATGTAAATCATGCTTAGTTTCAGTGCATTGAACTGAAGGCTGCACTGAGATCTGACACACAGCGGCAATCATGACGTGCATGTGCTGTGTGCGCGCGTGTGTTTTGTCGCTATGCGCACGCGCATATTATGTATGTTATGTGTGTTGGTGTGTGAAAGACTGTAGATTGACTTGGCATATTAAATGTGGAAAGTAGTGTCGACGGTTGTTATCTGCGAAAACAACAACAATGAACGGCGCAGCGGCATGTAAGACGTAACCACCGATCCCACGTTTTCAGTAAATTTTTTTACACCTATTAAACCACTTGATGAACTGATAAAAAATCAACCGACATGTAAAAACCACGAAGTGACAAAAACGGGTTCATTTTTTATGTCAGCTGCACCTCTCGTCGTCAGTCGTATCAGCGTCAGGTTGAGTTGGGTAAAAAATTGACCTTCGCCAATTTCACTGCATAGTAACAGTGTTCATATTATGTGGACTGCCAACAACACAGTGGACTTGTACAGTAATAGATGCTGGTTTTAATTCAGTAGCATTGATACTGTATTGCACTGGTTTTAAAAATTTAGTGGTTGCCGCGCTATATATATTTTACCGAAACGGTAAAATAATACTGACTGTCCTCATGTCAAAAAACGTATACGCTCGTCAACAAAAGTGCTTGTTAAGTAATTGATTTAAAAAAAACACTTGCTCCGACTCCTGGATTTTTTGATCCGGCTATCTGGCTCCGGCGAAATTTTTCCCTATTCACCAAATTTGACATAAAGTCGAAAATTCCTTGGAAATATTTTCTAGAGGATGCTTCCTCCAGTCCCATGCACACCTTTCGTTTGGTGGTCCTTGTTTTTTTAATGAGATCATAAGTGTATATGTACAGACTGTCCTGCGTTGATATAGTTTGTGTACTGCCCAGAGATGCACGGGGCGAATCTTTGAGGGGGGGGGGGGGGTGCCCGACCCCTGGCTCAAGGGGGGGGGGTGTCCCTAGTTTTGGACATTTTTCGGCGATAGCCGAAAAATTATAAGAATTTTTCGATTTTCAACTCATTTTTGGTGTACTTGTTTGGCCGCAACCGAAAATTTTTTGGAATTTTGCAATTGTTTAATTATTTTTGGCGCACTTTCTAGGCCATCAGGGGGGGGGGTGGGGGGTTGAGGGGGGTGTTGGATGACTGAGGGGGGGGCCGACCCCCCTCAGGGGGGGATGGATACCCCCCCTGGCCCCTACCCCCCCCCCTATGTGCATCTATGGTACTGCCCCGAAAAGTGTTGGTGTTCTGAGAACTATTTTTTCGTTGACACTCGGGCAAAAACATTGGGTTTTATATGCGTACATTCTTTTTCTGCGTGTATTCAAGTTTTACCAACATTTCAAAAAGTGGAGAATTTTTAAAATCGGAAACACCAAAAATGAATTGCTCAATCAGCGGGTCGGTGGTAGTATTAAAACTAGGGATTTTTGACAGTTCAACGGTTTTTAGCTTGCAGCACAATCTAATATAAAATACACGTCTTGTATAATATGCATTCAAGAAAGATATCAACAGCGAAACACTCGGCCAAAAGGCTGCAGAAAAGTGGTAGCGGCAGCCTCTTCTAGAAAAATTTCAGCCGGTAAAATCTTCGGGCGCGAAACAGCTTCCCCACATTCCCTTCTCCTTTGGCAAGAACTGAAGAACTGGGAACAACCATCAGAGAACTTTTCCGTGGTAATAACTAATACTTTATTGTAACTAACTTTGAACATTGAAAAATATGTTGAAAAATGACTGTGGCCTGACGGATAATTTTGGAAAATTTTAGTGTCTAATTTTGAGACTTACTTTCGGAAACCGTGGGGTCAGATTGTGTCGGTTGATGTAAAATTTGTCCAGTTTGGTGAAGTTTTGTTGATTTAATAAATGGACCTCAAAATGCCGTTCATGGAAAATTCCAAAATCTGAAAATTCTATAATTTTTGACATGAGCAAGCCGTAGTCAAGCACATAATATTATTGTTTGATGCAGAACTTTGAAGGTTATTTAATATAGCATACTATAATTATATTTTTCAAATAACCAGGCGAAAAAATACAAGTAATTTGACTAATTTTAAGAAAAAATATTTCGATTTCATTAAAATTTCATCAAAAATGCTTTTGATTGATTGCTCCATGTATTGTGGTTGTTACCTCAAACAGGTATGTAAGTTGCGTTGAACCAGTTAATTTCGGTACATACCATTTTTTGGTCAGACTTGAGTTCAATTCAATATTCGACCGATAGGATCTAGATCTAACTAGTATACAGTTATCTTTTCTGACGGCAATTGCTGCAATAATTAACCACAAATTAAATAAAATTTGTTTGACTGATAAATAGAATGAAATAAATAAATGAATTAGACTGGCCTTAAAACATTAGCAATTGCATATATATTTTCATTTTTCATCAGCATTTCGTAAAACCATGTACATTAAAATATCAAAACAACGTTTTGCAAAGCTACCATTAATTGCTCCGCTCCGTGTAGCGTAATATTTCAGACTAATTTGTTGTCAAGTAACCGGTGCTGTCATCTGCAACCAGGTTAGGTGACTATTTTTGAAAGTTGTTCAGATCTCAAGCTTCTTTTTTGCAAAGTGGTCACCAATTAGACAGGGTAGTTTACATGTTTTCTTCTGATAATTGGCAAAGTGTTCACTTCTAACTCTTGGCGAAGGAGAGTGATCTAGTTTTTTCATTAAAGAAGGAGACGTAGAAAAATTAAAAACAACTTATATATCCTCAGGGATGTAAGGTAGAAAAACAGCTAAGGTAAGGGGGAGGCGGGTTGAAAAACAGCATGTAGGAAAGCATGCCAGAAAGGCACGGGATCTGTCGGTTGATTGTTTTGTCACGTATAAGGGCAGTTGTAAGACCACCGGCTGGTATCATTTCTCAGCCTTTGAACGTCGATTGGAGGCTCGGTGGGTGTGTAGGGGAAGTGTTAGTGTGGGAATGGTTTGTGAAGGCTTTTTATTCACCCCCCGCATTTTTGCTCATTGCTGAGTTGAACTTCTTTTACTGACCTGTTTCAAATTGAATTATTCGTTATTAGTGTATGTTGATGTATTGCCTTTAATCAAATTTATAGTGGGAGAGGCCAGAGGGAGGCGTATGTAGGTGATGCGTGTTCTTATAATTTACCTTCAAGCAACAGGAACTGGTATAAACTGGAAAGATTTGGACTGTACAGTTTTGTGATAATTTATGCTTCTAATCGTATAAAATTGGCACACTATTATGTGACTATTTAGAAGCTTTTTTTAGAAGCAGCTAAAATAGTATGTAGAAATAGAAACGCAACAGGGATTCAGGATCTACGTTTTGTGATAAAATCTAAATTGTGTCAAAATCAAAGTTGAATTGGTCGAAATTAGCTTTGCTTCAGTTTATGACTGATAACATTGTAGATCGGGGTACTCACAGCTGTACCCTTCGGGACCGGTATGTTAGGCCCCAAACAGACTCTGCCCTATTTAATTTAAAAGCATATACCGCACTCACACACCGTAGGTAGCTAGGATCAGGATGCCCTTGTTTTAGCCTGGAATAGTTTCAACACAAGGAGGAGGTGAATCTGGGAACCACCCTGTACTCGACCATCTCATGGGCAAACATAAAAAAACATTGTAGATATGGCAAATTTTGTTGCAATTGGCAAACCATTGTTGTTTGTGTTTTTTGCAGTGTTTTTGCAAAATAAAGTCACATTTTCTTAGAAAAACACACTTAACTTTTTATTCAGCTGAAATTTGACACAGGGGTCTCTTTGGTTTATTTGTGACGGCCTGGATAAAATCCCGATGCGTTGACCAGTTGATCAACTTTGGCTTAAAAAGGCAAGCTTTTTGAATCAAACTACATTTTTTCGTTACACTTTTTCATTCAGATGCCGTCTCCGGAGCCGTGCTACGTTGGGACTTGGTAATTGTTATTATCATACATGTATGAGGGTGGATGGGGGGGATCACCCCAAAATCTAAAAGGGTCTCGAAAATTTGGGCAAAATTTAGTAAAAACAGTACTTTTTTGATAAAATTTTACAAAAGTTTGTTATTTTCGCGTATTTAGGATATTTTTGGTCGGTAAGGGGGGGGGGTCTTAAAAGTTTGACCGGAGAAGCACCCCCCAAAAAATTATGACCCCGTTACGTGTATGGTAACTATGTTACATAAAAGCATACTTTTTTACAGTTGCTGCATATATAGAATACTTCACATTCGTGGCTCAGCTAAATAAGAAACTTTTCCTGTAGTTTGCATTAACTGATAGTGTTTCATTTCTTTTCTCTGCTCGTTGGGCTAGTATATCGAAAGTGTTATTATACAGACAAGCAACAGCAGATAATCACTTTAGTGTGCCAGTGTGGGCATAGCGGAAGTAACAGTTTATCAACAGCTTATAATTACCTAGATGCTTGATTGAATAGGTCGGCTGTACTCATTATTAACTCATATGTTGATAACCTCATTATTGGCCCGTTGACGTCCGCAATGTATCTTGTCAGGGATGACCAATTTTCCTAAAACATGTTTGTTTACAATTTTTCAGTCATAACGTCATCTAGGCAGTTTTAATTATTATGGATAATACTTTATAATATTAACTGATAGGTCAGAGAGCAGAATGTTGCGGGTTTTTCAAAAAGCGTTGACATCTCGGCTGGTGGGTGATTGATTAGCGAGAGCAAATTTGAGTACCTGCATAATATATACAAGTATTTACTATTTATCTTTTTAGTATATTGTCAGTTGTCAGTCAAATTTGCATTATCGAATGAAATTGTCAGTCTTGACTTTTAGCAACATCAGTTAAACTTTATATATTTTTTCCTGTTGTGCCACAGCACAACAGGTCTTTAATTTTGATTTTGGCAGTAAAACACTAAACTGTGCAAGAAATTCATCTGTATGCATGTTTTACTTCAGCTCCAATATGTATGTGTGTGTGTCACCTAGAATTACAGTGTTAAGTTACACTGGAAGGCTGGGAGCTCAGTAGAACACAGCTATCTGCAGTGCAACGCGACGTTGATGGAATTTGCAGCTTTAAAAAAGTTAGTTAAGGGACGGAATCGAACCATCTGTCCTCAGATTATTAATCCAAAGCGCTGCGTCTGAACCAACCGGTTCCTACAACTTAATCTCAATAACTGAATGATTTTAGTAGAACAGTGCGTCAGACTCCAGCTGTCAGTAATAATAACTCAGCAAACATTGCTACACTAAACTTATTTCAACGTACATGCTGAAAATATATATTGATCAACGAAATCATGGATGAACCGAAATCTTAATAAGGCTGTTGATGATATCTTAAGCTTGTAATTACAGAGCACCAGTTGTCATGTTGACTTTTAACGATTATTAGCAAGCCGAAATAGCACAGTTGGAAGTGTGTTAGACTGAAGATCTAAAGGTTCCTGGTTCGATCCCAGGTTTCGGCAACTGTTTTACACTTATTCTAAATTGGCAGTTTTTTGCCTTATATTTATTTTCCCAGAAACTACGAATAAAAATGCATCTTAAGGATTTCACTTTTCGGTAATTATTCAAGGCATTTCATGTTGGCCTTAGCCTATGACCGCGATGCTTTTTCCAAATTTGATCGCTGCGTTTTATTGATATAGTTTTATTTTTTCCTTTGAAAGATACCTGCAGACTAGAAATAGAATTAATAAACTCCTTAATCAAAAGACGCAGCTTATGACTTTAGAATTAGAATGGTGTTATGATACATCATTTTTTCGTTTGAGTACTTCTAGCTTGATTTTACTCAATATGTTGTAGGGAAAAACACCTTCAAAATTTTGCATACACAGTTTGCTCGAAAAAAAACTATGCCAATCTTTTATATTACACAATTTGAAGTAAAATAACTGCTGCACAACAGGTTTTAGCTGACCCACTGGTCAGTTTAAAAGTGTTGCTTAATACTTACTGAAGGTTTTGCCGCAGATTGGGCTTGTTGCTTGTAGTTTAATCGAAAATCAAGTACCCGCGACTATGCTCCTTCCTATTAAATTCATGAGCATGTGTATGTAGTTGTTTTGTTATTGCGAATGCGTTGTATTTAATACTGTGAGTTCGCAACCAAGCTCGAAAAACAGGCTATAGTATCATCAATATCCATATATTAGAGCAGTGCGGAATTGCATAATGTAAACAACATCATCTGATAAACGTTTTTTAAAAAGTGAATTTGTCTTTAACTTGTAAAAACAGCAACTGGTCAGTATAAAATGGATGCTGTTTACCTCAGTTATATATTGTCATTGTTTTAGACTGTCACTGTTTACATTAGTCGACTTTAGGCGGTGTCTGCTATTGACGTAAACTTTTGCACCTGATTTTTAAACTGGTTTTATTCAGTTTACTATTTAGTGTTGATCTACTCACTTTTGTCATATGATATATGCTGCTGTTGGTGTTTTTTAAACTTCACTACAACTGTTGGTTCCTCGTGTTGAAAATTTAGTGCCTTACTGTTATTGAAGTTTGTGTTAAATTTATATCGTGTTAGTTTTTGCAGTAAATTGTTACCAAAACAGGTGTCTATTTTTGTTCCGAAACGTTTTGTACATTTCCAGAAACTGTTTGTGATTGCGCGATTGTAACTACCGTTATCTTTTGTGTAAAAACTAGACCTACAACACAGTTTTATAGCTGCATTTTTGTTCGCCTTGATAAGCCCGAGTTTTGTCTTGGTCAGCCAACTTTTATCAAAGCTGGAGACTTTGAATTTGAAATAGGTTTTGAGTTTTTTCTAGCTGAGGCCGGTGAGAATTTATTTATCTGTTTTTTGAGACCTCGTGGCTCTGCTAATAAAACCAGAAAAATCCAGAATGCCTGCTTTGGATATATAATTTATTTATATACATAGGATATAAAATATATCTGCGCCTGTCGTGAATCTGTGTGTAAAATATAGATAAGGCTTTGCAACAGCCCTGCTGTGCTAGAATAGTATATATGGTTTGGACGCTTAGGCTTAACTGATATTTTTTTCTGGCATGAAGCCTAAAAAAAGCCTCTCGGATTTTTTCATCAGAGAACCTTGTGTTTACATGTCATATGCTTGTGTCTTGTCAGGGTTGTTAAAAAAATAAGCATACATGTATACACCGTTGAAACCGGTTTAAGTTGAGTAAGTACTGGTGAAAATATTGCATTAGGGCATTTTTGCCAGCTGGCACATGAGACAATGGTAGAATTTACACATAGGGATATGTTTGTTCTTTTATTTTGTTAGCCTCAGTCGGCTTCTTGGCCAAGTACAGTAGTTACTTTCAAGTTTTTGGTGAAAGAAAAACTGCTTAAATTATAGTGCTATACTGCTAACTTCTATGCAGGTATCTTTTTAATTCATTAAGATGATGACACAAGAAAAATTTCTCCTGGAAAACGTTTTAAATCGTTAACCCTCGCAGCTTTTTGAATATTAGCCAAGTTTGGAGACTCAAACTTTTTTGTGTTTGTGTGTGTGGTCCAAACTCCAATCGCACATGAAGGCTGACGTCAAGCTTTTAAGCTAGCTGTAAGCTATAGCTCCAAGTAGCGGCAACAACTTACACGCTAGACTGATAATTGATAACTCGCATATAATTTATAGACATATATGCATGTTATGCACGTGGATAATTTCTGGCAGCATTGATTTTAATGCTCAGAAATGCTTCTAGAATACTGCCAGACTTTTTTGGGCTTTTCCAAGCAAATGTTTTAGAATTTTACTTAGGGTGTTTCTGCGTTTTTGGCATATTTACTTACATACGTTGTTTGCATAAAGCAACTCAGCTGTTCTTTGCGAATCTAAAGTTGAATGAAGTTTTGCACTTCTTGAATTCAACTGAATATTTATGTTCATTGAACTGAACATTCAATGAACTTCATTCTGAATTTCTGATAGACTCGTTTGGAGATTAAAAAATAGTTTTGACGTTTTGTGAGATTTTTTGAAATCGTGTTCATAACATGTTCGAATTAGTGCTTGTCAATTCAATGTAATAAAGATGTGCAGGGATGGACGCGGGTCCAAATTTTCGCCCCGCGACCAGGCCTCGACCCAACCCAACCCGTGACTTGATGCTCGTGGGTAACCCTAGAGCTGCCCACGCCGTTAAGCCGGGTTTACACGAAGCAATTTTCACGCAACTAGGCTTTCACGCAATTTTCAAGCAACTTGCAAATTGCGTGAAAATACACTGTTACACGAAGCAATTTTCACGCAATGAGCATGCAAATTTCAAGCAACTTGGTGCGTGCAATTTTCACGCAACTACCAATCAAAATACACTATTTTGAACGCCCGCGCAAACTTTGCGCGGCTCGGATTTGCTTAATTTTTAATAAACTATAAAATTTTTACTTTTTAGATCGACGTCGGTCAGTTAGATCGGACAATTTTTCCGCGCCGGACCATAAAAACCAAAAGGGAACCCTTGTGTAAAATTTCGGTCGGAAAAATTTCGGGGGAGAAGGAAATTCGCCCCATTCCCCCCTGGCTACGCCCGTGTAGGTGCGTGTGCGTTAGTAAAAAACACCAGGGGCATTAGAATGTATGTATTTGTTGTTCTACCGAACTGTGTTCTCAGCTATCCACGTGACTACCAGCCGAAATTTGATTGGTCGTTGCGTGAAAATTGCTTGTGGCAGTCGCGCAGAGATCGACTGCTAAATTTTAGTTGCGCGGAAATTGCTTGAAAATTGCGTGAAAATTGCATCCAAATTTGATTGTTTACACGAAGCAATTTTCACGCAACTGAAGTTGCTTGAAAATTGCGTGAAAAAAATTGCGTGGAAATTGCGTGAAAATTGCTTCGTGTAAACCCGGCTTTAAGGTCGACCCACGACCCACTTTGACCTACTTTTTTAACATACATACATACCTAACATATCTAATGATTGGTTGTCTTTAGCCGATACTCAAGTCTACATCTGTACACTGCTCACATTGCTACTAACCAAGGGGCACTATTTCGCAGTACCCATAATTCTGTAAAATTGGAATCAAAAGTGGTAATTTCTTAGTTTTCGAGGATCAAAAAAAATTAGGCGACCCGCGCATCTAGAAGTGGGTACCCGCGGGTTAACGCACAGCTCAACTTTTCCCACCCAACCCAACCCGCGGGTGCCACGACCCGCATCCATCCCTGGGGGTGGGTATTCTGAATTAGCAACTTGTACATACTTGTGAAGTTTTTAGTACCCCAGTTACAGAAAAATTCTTCTGATCAAATGCAGGCACTAAGCACTTTATTGTTTCTACAGGCCTATTCACACGAGGGCGCATTTTGCTCCATGGCGTAAGCGTTACGCCATGGCGCAGTGCATGGCGTTCGCAAGGGCGCATGAGCGGGCGCACATGCACACTTGCATACTGCATTTTGTGAAATAATGTAGCAGGCAGTGTGAAAATAGAATGCGCCCGCTCATGCGCCCTCTCATGCGCCCGCTCATGCGCCCTCGTGTGAATAGGCCTTAAAATTCAGGTTAAGGGCTATAAACTGGTGTCATAGTCGTACGGCAGGACACATTAAACAGCAAGACGTCAACAGTAACCCAGGATGTATTTGGAAGATTAAAGTTTTATTGCTTAGATGGTTAGTATTTGGATGTGGTGGGGTTTCCACCACAAGCTGATTGGCTAGAATGCTTAAGTAAAAAGTAGAAACCATGTCTAGTTTTATTTACTTCATTGTTTAGGTAAAATTTATATATAGGTGGTACTTTAAATTACCTGCATTGCGTTAATTTCAGACATAAAAGGTGCTCGATAAAATTTTTATGACGTGTCAGCTTACTATGACAATGTCAGCTCAATTTTTCTTATCCTGCATTTAGAACAGCTGTGCTCCGAGTTCACTGTAGCTTACTGAACATTATTATTCATCCCTTTTCTCATAGACATGGTTTTCGTAATAATGAATAATCTGTGAGGGTTAAAAAAAGTGGGTGATCACTAATCACTGATCAGAGAAGAAAAAAGGTGCCTACGCTTGTCTGGCGCCTAATTTAAGTCAGATAAGGCAACTTGAAAATTTACAACTGTCACAATCAGTATATATACACATACAACGACCTTTCGATCACCTACTTCACGAATTCCTGTCACAGTGTAGTGTCATTTATCGGTATGAAGGTGGTTCCCACTTACAGCCATTTGCCAAACATTTGCCTTTAGTTGTCAACAGTACACAATGTATTGTATATATTAAACTTAATTATATGTACCTCAGTACTGTTTTTGGCATGATCCGTTTATAGAACGATTTTTGGTAAGCTATGTTAGCTGCTACCGCGGACTCGTTTTGGTCACGAGTGTTGCTGATCCCAGACGTCCCAGACGGCCTAACCCTGTCCGATTTGGAGACTGCACTTTTTGCCTGCCAAACACGGGGGGGCAGGGCGACGTGCAGAGGGTCATCTGGTGTGAGGAGAGTCCCAACATGGAGGCTAGAACGGCGGTCATTCTGTTTGAACGACCTGAAAGTTAGTGGCTTTTAGTTTTGAAGATTTTTTAGTCCATTAAAAGTTGCTTGTTAATGGCATAGCGACGACAGAGGTTGCGTGACATATATATATACCCTTCCTTTGCCTATAAGCTTACTGAAGACGTTTATGTATGTATTCATGTATATACAAGGCTGTTTCACACTGAAGCAAAGCCGTAAGAATGCTGGATATGACAACGGGATACCCCCCCCCCCAACAACTACCCTCTACTACCCTATAGTGGTTTAATTAATGAAAATGAAATTTTGGTTGATCAGGGGCGGACGAGACTGCCCAAAGTTTGACCGGTGAGGTCCCCCCAAATTGCGAACCCGCTACATTTAAGGCTTCTGTCATGGCACTTTGGACACCGTGTGGGCGTGACACAGAACTTTACTTGTAGCTAACCCGCAACTTCAAGCACATAAGTATAGTACGTATATGCAAGCGATTCTGTAA